>JAWQFJ010031872.1:0-21846 GCA_034096865.1 Theodoxus fluviatilis | reverse complement strand
AATGACTACAGCAAATGTAAGCGATATTAAAACTCTCTTGTCTCAAAATAAACATATATCAATCAAAACGGTCGCCAAATACTTTATTTGCATTTTTATTCTAAAGGAGATACGAGGCAGTTAGCAATACTGTGGCCTATAATCATATTCATAATTTATAATGGTGTTGTGTTGGCTGGTGGCCTTACAAAAAGAAACCATTCGTTCGTTAGTACGTTTGTTCGTTCATCGTTTAACCACCCATCAACTCACTCACTCACTCACTCACTCACGCACTCACTCACTCACTCACTCACTCACTCACTCACTCACTCACTCACTCACTCACTCACTCACTCACTCACTCACTCACTCACTCACTCACTCACTCACTCACTCACTCACTCACTCACTCACTCACTCACTCACTCACTCAACTCACTCACTCACTCACTCACTCACTCACTCACTCACTCACTCACTCACACTCACTCACTCACTCACTCACTCACTCACTCACTCACTCACTCACTCACTCACTCACTCACTCACCACTCACTCACTCACTCACTCACTCACTCACTCACTCACTCACTCACTCACTCACTCACTCACTCACTCACTCACTCACTCACTCACTCACTCACTCACTCACTCACTCACTCACTCACTCACTCACTCACTCACTCACTCACTCACTCACTCACTCACTCACTCACTCACTCACTCACTCACTCACTTCACTCATTCACTCATTCACTCATTCACTCATTCACTCACTCATTCACTCACTCACTCACTCACTCACTCCACTCACTCCACTCACTCCACTCACTCCACTCACCCCACTCACCGCACTCACTCACTCACTCACTCACTCACTCACTCACTCACTCACTCACTCACTCACTCACTCACTCACTCACTCACTCACTCACTCACTCACTCACTCACTCACTCACTCACTCACTCACTCACTCACTCACTCACTCACTCACTCACTCACTCACTCACTCACTCACTCACTCACTCACTCACTCACTCACTCACTCACTCACTCACTCACTCACTCACTCACTCACTCACTCACTCACTCACTCACTCACTCACTCACTCACTCACTCACTCACTCACTCACTCACTCACCCACTCACTCACTCACCCACTCACTCACTCACTCACTCACTCACTCACTCACTCATTCACTCACTCACTCACTCACTCACTCACTCACTCATTCACCCACCCGCCCACCCATACACCAGGTTCCCCCCTCCATCTACAACGTTGGAAAGTTGTAAACAAACTGGCTTTTCCAGTCAAGCCACTGTACACACAGACGAGCTCTCCACTGCAAGCAGCCATCCACTCCCTGTGGAATAACACTCACCCAGGAAGAGGAGGAGAGGCAGCATGGCGGACTTGTCAGTCGTGGGGAGGTTGGCTTCCTGGTGCTAGGACTGCAGCTGTTCTTTATGAAGAGTAGTGCTGGAGGGATCGAGTCTCCTTCCACTGAAGAAGCAAGGGCGCGCGTCAATGCACAGACCTTCAGTAACAAAAGGCTGGCTCTGACGCAGGCTGTCACACCCTAGCTTTGTCTTCCTCGTGCATTGTTTTGCCTTGGCACAGGCCATTAATGTCTAACGGCATGGCCCGCTGCATTTCAGCAAAGTCTGTCTCCATAATGTTCTTATCACTTGTTTCTGACGTCTGTTAGATTCAGGGCGGAAATCTCACAGGCGTATTGAGGCGTGCAATGAATCTTAGAGGCACACGACGCTGCAATTTTTCACCCCAACGAATGTCCTGTCATGGCGCACAAGAACACCCAAGATGACTCTGTGTCCCCTGAGGTGAAAATGTACACGTAAGCAGTGGCACTGCACAGCCATGGAGCAGTCCTTGGAGAGATCGTGCACTTCGTGTGAGTAGCTGTGGAGTAAATCAGGAATTACAAGTTAATGAATGTATTACAAAACATTCTTCAGTATACGCTAGACTCGAAATGAAATCGGGAGAGTCGGTAATGAGGATGTGAGGTTTTTTGAGATGATGATGACGACGATTGCGACGACGACGACGATGACGATGATGATTTGAGCATGTAAATGATGCTGACCTTTTCTTTTGTATTTTCTTCCCAATGAAAATTACTAATAAAAAAACTGGTCTGCTTGTACGCTAAACAGCTGCAAGAGGTATTCGAATGAGGTCTTTCAATGTGAACAAATTGGAAATGAAATCTCGGGGTTTTTCTTAAGCTTCTCCTGAATTATGTGAATCTTTTCAATATGCTCGTGCATGCAATGTGTATGCATCTAAATGGTTATCTGAGCTGATCTTGATAGTGCAGACTGCTAAGCAGGACAGACTGGGTTCTGTCTTGTTGGGACAGTTCTGGGCAGGGATCGGACAACTCCAGTCAAGTTCTTGCATTGTTTTATCAAACTACTGCATCATTTTACAACTGGAAGCGTTAGGTTTGGGCGAATAGTCATACCTGGATGATTTGGTCACATGACGTGCAGACGCTGCACTCGAGTTCTTACAGGATCACAGCGCTTGATGACTTGTGCATCCTTCATCATCTTGTGAGCAAAATGTCATCTCAGGCTACCCTATCCGTGTTTGAAGATGGCACCCGTGACGTCTTTCCCCTCAATATTACATTGAAGGACATGGCAGAAAAAGGCCAGGATATAATTGTGAAGTGAAAATGGAAAATATGTTAATAATGATTGCATTGTTTCACAAGTTAAAGTATAAAGAATTTCTGTAGGGAATACTGTAAAAAGTACTATAGTACTTGGTGAAGTATTTAGCTTAGCAATCTATAGAATTTACAACAGTAACATACAATTCACTACAGCAATGATAGAATTTACTATATTTGTGGTGAAATATTTACTACAGTACTGTGGGATCTGTTTACCGGAATCCACCGGAATCCACGAATCCACCGGAATCCACCGGAATCCACCGGAATCCACCGGAATCCACCGGAATCAAGCATGGATTCCGTGGATTTCGGTAAATAAAGAATTAAATACACAAATCCGCCAATTTCGGTATTTATTTACCGGAATACAGTGAATTTCGGTATTTACAATCTAAACATCGAAATCCGCGGATTTCGGTAAATAAATATCGAAATCCACCGTGGATTTCGTTGTTTATATTGTAAATACCGAAATCCACTGGATTCCGGTAAATATATACCAAAATCCGCAGATTTCCGTATTTAATTTAGCGGATTTCGGTATTTATAATCTAAATATCGAAATCCACGGATTTCGGTAAATAAATCTCGAAATCCATGGCGATTTCGGACATAAATACTTTATTTCCCGCAATCTACATATTTCCAGAAAATTCAATTGTTACAGTTGCTGAAACTTTAGATATCTACAGTTGAGTAAAGTGTGTGTGTGTGTGTGTGTGTGTGTGTGTGTGTGTGTGTGTGTGTGTGTGTGTGTGTGTGAGTGTGTTTGTGAGTGAATGGGTTAATGACTGTGTGTGTGTGTGTGTGTGTGTGTGTGTGTGTGTGTGTGTGTGTGTGTGAGTGAATGGGTTTATGACTGTGTGTGTGTGTGTGTGTGTGTGTGTCTGTGTGTGTGTGTGTGTGTGTGTGTGTGTGTGTGTGTGTGTGTGTGTGTGTGTGTGTGTGTGATTGGGTTGATGATTGAGTTAGTGAGTGAGACAACCAATCAAAGCCGCATATGAACAACCATAAAAATTTAAAAAGTACAAGCGCAAAACCGCAAGAAAGCTGACACAAGTCACAACTTATTGTTATTGGACAGACAGACCAACAAACCAACCACCAAACATGTGCTCACTAACGTCAATGTACTGTTTGGCGTGTTCAATCACTGACTAAACTTGGTGACAAGAATTCATGTGACTTCATGACACCCACTCAGGCAACCCCAATGGCAATGATATTTTCAAGTTTTTCGAGGTTTTTGGTATTTGCAATAATCTCCCGTCTTTTGGCTGTTTTGTTTATTATTTCCCGCTTTTTTTGGTCTTGGTTTTAGTGTTTGTTTGCTTGGTTATGAATTTCGATATTTATTTACCATGGATTTCGAGATTTATTTACCGAAATCCGTAGATTTCGATATTTAGATTATAAATACCGAAATCCGCTAAATTAAATACGGAAATCTGCAGATTTCGGTATATATTTACCGGAATCCAGTGGATTTCGGTATTTACAATATAAACAACGAAATCCACGGTGGATTTCGATATTTATTTACCAAAATCCGCGGATTTCGATGTTTAGATTGTAAATACCGAAATCCACTGTATTCCGGTAAATAAATACCGAAATCGGCGGATTTGTGTATTTAATTCTTTATTTACCGAAATCCACGGAATCCACGCTTGATTCCGGTGGATTCCGGTGGATTCCGGTGGATTCCGGTGGATTCCGGTTGGATTCCGGTGGATTCCGTGGATTCCGGTGGATTCCGGTAAAAAGATTGACCATTGTCTATAGTACTTTGGTGAATTGGTTAATATAGTATTCTGCAGAAAATTCTAAAGTAAATGATTCACCAAAGTAGTACGGCACTTTTTACATCATTCTCTAAAGAACATTTTCATATGGAGTGTCTCTATGCCTCCTCTCTGTACAAAATCAAGATAAGCAGAGTGCCCCAGCCTATCAGCCTTTGAGGCTATGCAAGGCCACTGAGCACGAAAATTACTACGGCTTGTTACAGAAGGAATTAGTCAAGGCTTGGTGTCCCTCGTTGCTCGCCGTCACAAATCCCAACACACTGGAGACTCCTCCCTGCACAAGAAATCTAACGACTGAATACTTTCTCGAAGGAATACAAATATGTGCCGTGACAGCAACGCAGTTAACCATGCATTTCGCATTGACTGCCCCATTGTGAGGCAACAGGATTTTGCATTGTTGTGTAGCACAGGTCGGAGAGGACAATGGCGCTTGCATTTGATAGAAGTCTCCTCCTTCATGACTAATATGACCAGCAAGCTTCTTTTGTTCCTCATCCTGGGTATGTACGCTTCCACAGATACGGAATGGCTGTTTATAGTGGAGTGTGTGTGTGTGTGTGTGTGTGTGTGTGTGTGCTTGCGTGTTTGTGTTTGTTTGTATGTGTGTGTGTGTGTGCGTGTGAGTTTGTGTTTGTGTGTGTGTTTGTATGTGTGTGTATGTGTGTATGTGTGTGTGAATGTGTATGTATGTGTGTGTATGTGTGTGTGTGTTTGTGTTTGTGTGTGTACGATTGCGTGTGATTGTATGTGTGATTGTGTGTTTGTGATTGTGTTCATGAATGTGTATGTGTGTGTGTGTGTGTGTGTATGTGTGTGTATGTGATTGTGTGTGTGTGAGTGTGTGTGTGTGTGTGTGTGTGTGTGTGTGTGTGTGTGTGTGTGTGTGTGTGTGTGTGTGTGTGTGTGCATCCCACGCCAGGGGCGAAAGTAACATGCACACAATTCTCTTGCAGGTAAACCACGCTACACATCCACCAGGAATGCAACCCACCACGTCACCCTCCAAGGAGGCGCACACAAACCCTCTGACTCATTCACCCTGTCTGTACCTGACAAGAGAATAAAGAAACCAACCCATCACAGATCAATCAATGGGATATTCACAATTGGTAGTTGGTTTCAAACTACATGCATTTGAGTTTTTCCTTTTCTCTCTTTTTCTTAAAAATCAGGATTAGGGCTGCGAAATACTTGGCTTTAATGACACAGTCCTGTAACACATACCGAAAAACATTGCTACTATTGCTTGAATCCAAGGATGTTGTTAGCATCGAGTGATACACCTGTCCATAGTTCCGTGGAGTTAACACCTTCAAAAGTGCCGACAGGTGGTGAACATTACACACGGACCTGCATATGATGTCTCCGGACTGTGAAACGTGACGCAACAAGCACGCGGAGGGCACGCTCAATGCCAAGGCACAGAAGGTGTTCAGAGAAGTTGTTTAGATGAAGGTGTTTACAAAAGGTGTTTACAGAAGGTGTTTACAGAAGGTGTTTATAGAAGGTGTTCAGAGAAGGTGTTTACAGAAGGTGTTTACAGAAGGTGTTTACAGAAGGTGTTTACAGAAGGTGTTTACAGAAGGTGTTTACAGAAGGTGTTTACAGAAGGTGTTTACAGGTGTTTACAGAAGGTGTTTACAGAAGGTGTTTACAGAAGGTGTTTACAGAAGGTGTTTACAGAAGGTGTTTACAGAAGGTGTTTACAGAAGGTGTTTACAGAAGGTGTTTACAGAAGGTGTTTACAGAAGGTGTTTACAGAAGGTGTTTACAGAAGGTGTTTACAGAAGGTGTTTACAGAAGGTGTTTACAGAAGGTGTTTACAGAAGGTGTTTACAGAAGGTGTTTACAGAAGGTGTTTAGAGAAGATGTTTAAAGAGGGTGTTCAGATGATGTGTTAACAGAAGGTTTTTAGAGAAGGTGTTTAGAGAAAGTGTTTAGAGAAGGTGTTTAGAGAAGATGCTTAAAGAAAGTATTTGGAGAAGGTGTTTGGAGGAGGTGTTTAGATAAAGTGTTTAGAGAACGTGTTTAGAGGAGGTGTTTACATAAAGTTTTTAGAGAAAGTGTTTAAAGGTGTTTAGAAAAGATGTTTTCAGAAGGTGTTTAGAGAAGGTCTGTAGAGAAAGTGTTTAAAGGAGGTGTTTACAGCGCACTGCAATCGTCCACGTCGGTGGCGACAGCGAATGTGACGAAACTGACGGGTGTGATGGAGCAGCTGGTAGCCAGGATTGAAGTCTTCGAGCGTCAAGATAACAACCAGCGTGACCAACAGGAACGGAATCGATACTAATGTCGCCATTGCACACAGAACAAAATCGCAAGATGTCAACACTGCTGGGGATGCGGCTCTAGATCTCACTTCGAGAGAGACTGCAGCAGAAAAACGCAAAACGTCACGGAGTGCACGGAGTCAGGGAAACGAGAACGTGTCTCGCTAGCGGGGGCGGCGGAGACACACGGTGAACAAGACCTCCAGGGACAGTTGCTGGTGAATGTAATCACAATCTGCAACTTGCAAGAGAAAACGAGTCACAGTAGGGAGCGGATGACACGTCCTGTGGGCGAGACATGCTCAGTGAAGGGGACATTAAACGGTCAGGCATGTCAGTTGCTCTGGGATACTGGGGCTCAGGTCTGCCTAATCTCGGCCAGCTGGTTAAAGTCTAACTTGAAGGAAGTACAGATTTGTCGGATGGACGAATAGGGAGACGCAGCGTTGGGATTACGAGTGTCATCAGCTGACGGTACCCATTGACTTTGAGGGCTGGTGTGCCCTGCGGGTCCGCATCGGCTACGTGGAGGTGGTTGCTCCGTTCCTGGTGGCTGGCATCAGCATCGTACAGATGCCCATCCTGGGCTACAACGTCATCTGCAGGCTGGTGGAGGACGGGCGTTGGGACAGGATCAGCTCAGCGTTCCCTCCGAGAGAACGTCAATGGCAGGCCTGGATGCTGGAAGTCGTGACGTCGCGGAAGCAGGAAACACCGATGTCTAGGCAGCAGTGGGACCCATCAGTTGACCTTGATGGCTCTCGCGTTACTGAAGAGCAGAAAAAACTCATACGGCAGGTCCTCAGAGAAGAGTGCGAGGCGTTTCCCCAAGATGACGACGATATAGGGACTGTCGAAGAGCTGCAGATGAACATTCATCTCAAGGACCACTCTCCAGTTCAGCGAGTCTACGTGTCCATCCCCCCCCCCAACCACGTATGAAGAGGTGAAAGCGTACATTGAAGACTTGCTTCGGCGGAAGTGGATTCGGCCATCAAAAAGCTCCAAAAGCAGCCAGATGGTGTGCGTTAGGAAGAAGAATAAGTCGCTCAGGCTATGCAGAGACTACCGTCAATTGAACAATAAGACCTGGAAGGACTCGCACCCGATCCCTCGCATACAAGACACGCTGAATGCGCTAGGCGGGAAAAGGAGGTTCTCCACCCTAGATCAAGGCAAGGCCTATCACCAGGGCTTTATGACGGAGGATTCGCGCCACCTCACGGCCTTTGTAATCCCTTGGGGCCTTTACGAGTGGATTCGCATTCCGTTTGACCTCTCCGGAGCGCCCTCGGCGTACCAGCGCTTTATGGAGGAGACGCTGCAGGAGGTGAGGGGTCGTTGCTGCCTCCCATACATGGATGACTCCCTGGTGTATAGCAACACGTTCCAGGATCACCTCGACCACCTCAGACACGTTCTGCGTCTTCTGAAGAAGAAGGGTTTGAAGCTGAAGCCGTCCAAGTGCAAGCTGTTCAAGCACGAGGTCAGGTTCCTAGGGCACATCGTGTCAGCGGCGGGATACAGGATTGACCACGCGGGATACAGGATTGACCACGCGGGATACAGGATTGACCACGCGGGATACAGGATTGACCACGCGGGATACAGGACTGACACCGCGGATATCGATGTGCTGCAGACCATTCGGGATCAAAGACCAAAGAACATCGGAGATGTTCGACGCGTGTTTGGCTTTCTCGGCTTCTTCAGGAAGTACATTCCAAGCTTCTCCAGGCGAGCCCAGAAACCGTTCTCTCTACTGGAAATGAAGGACGGAAAGATCATCAGGAAGAAAAATGGCCAGCCGTCTTCGGGAATGCCCGTGCCTTGGACGGACGTACATTCCGTCATTGTCGGAGATTTGGATAACATCCTCAAAATTGAATCCATCATTGCTTACCGGACTTCACGAAAAACTTCGAGCTCCACGTGGATGCCTCACAGGAAAGTCTGGGCGCCGTACTGTATCAGAGGCAGGACAACGGACATTTGGCCATCATCGGTTACGGGTCCCGGACATTGACTCCCGCTGAGATAAATTACCACATTCACTCAGGAAAGCTGGAATTTCTCGCCCTTAAGTGGGGTATCACAGAGCGCTTCAAATACTACTTGTACCACGCCCCACACTACACCGTATATAGCGACAACAACCCTTTGACCTATATACTCACGTTTGCGAAGCTGGACAGCGCACGTCATCGCTAGGTGGCCGAACTGGCCGACTACAACTTTCACATTCGATACAAGCCAGGTCGTTTGAACGGAGATGCTGACGGTCTGTCAAGAATGCCCCTGGACGAACGACAGCCGAAAGATCACACCCAAAGGATGGACGCGTCAGCGCTGGCAGCGGTCCTGGAGAACAGCGCCTGCCAACAGCGAGGGGACGCAGCGTGGGTGGCAGTCCTGGCCAACGATCCAGCCGTGATGAGCATCACAGACGGTGTGGAGCTGGTGAAGTCGATCCCCGTGGACAATCTGCTGAAAGCACAGCAGGAGGATCCGGACATAGGTCCCATACTGAGAACGAAGACCAAAAGTAAAGCTGATGGAGGCTGCGCGAGCGCAGAGGCGCGAGTTCTGCTACGAGAGTGGAACAGACTGGAAAGGAAGGCAGATGGACGGCTTGTCAGATATGTACATCACTCAGAGAGAGGAAAGACACAGCAACTTGTACTGCCCAAGAGACACAAAAGAAAAGCTCTGCACCGTCTTCATAACGACATAGGTCACATGGGTGTGGAGAGGACTCTGACGTTGGCGCGTGAGCGCTTTTTCTGGGCCCTTCATGGCGAGACAGTGCACTCTACGTCACGCGGCGATGCACATGCATAAAAGACAAGCCACCGACTCACCATGAACGGGCTCAACTGAAAAGTATCACGACGAGCGCGCCATTTGAGTTGCTGTCTATTGACTTTCTGCACTTGGAGGAAAACAGCGGAGGACGCGAATAAGTTTGGTTCTAATGGATCATTTTACACGATACGCACAAGCGTACGCAACAAAGAACAATACGGCCAAAACAGTGACGAAGAAGATATTCAACGATTTCTTCCTACGTTTCGGCCTTCTTGCAATAATCCACCATGATCTAGGAGGCGAGTTTGAGAACAAGTTGATGCAAACGCTCTGTGGAGTCGGTTCGTCACGAACAACGCTGCACAGGCCACAGGGCAAGGGGCAAGTAGAACGTTTTAATAGGACCCTTCTCACTATGCTCAAGGCGTTGCACCAGGACCTGAAAACAAGATGGCACCTGAGTTTGCACAAGATGGTGCACGCCTACAACTGCACACAAACCGAGGCGACCGGCTACTCGCCTTTCTACTTACTCTTTGGACGCTTACCAAGGCTGCAGGTGGACATCGTCTTCAGCCTCGAAACAGCGGGAGAGAAGACGCCAGTTCAAGGTTTGAAATGCGTGCAGGAGTTCAGAGAAAGCATGCAAGAGGCGTACAGGAAGGATGCAACAGTGGCCGAGAGAGAAGGTGAATATCACAGAAATTTGTTCAACAGAAAGGCCGAGGCCATTGACATTCAGCCAGGAGATAGTCCTGGTGGAAAACATGACGGAACGAGGAGAGCCCGGGAAGCTAAGGTCTTACTGGGAAGACGCCGTGTACAAAGTCCTGAGGCGCATGGCAGAGGACGCGCCTGTTTATGAAGTACGACAGGAAAAGGGAGGGAATACGCCAGTCCTTCACAGAAACATGCTACGCCAAATTGACTTGCTCCCTCTTTGCATTCCTCTTCCTCTGCCTTAGCCTCCGCCTCCGCCTCCTCCTCGTGTTGCTGGGCGGCCGCCCAGAGACGCGCAACCAGCGGTGCCGCACCACACGAGGACAGCTCGCAGAGATGACGACACGGCGTTCTTCGCTCTTGACCCCACAACTCCGACGTTTGTGCCGGCTGGCGAGACTGGGCGTGGTGCTGTTGGTAAAGCGCCTGCGGGGGTCCCGGCGGTGGCGCCCCAGCTAGCCATCATGCCCCCGACGACGAAACCTCACGCTGTCGCTCAACCCCGGGTGGCGGCAACCTTTCCCGACACTCCGTCTCAATTCGACCCCGACCTCGTACCTCTCTCCCTCGGGGGTGACCCTGACCCCATTGACCTTTATTCCCCATCCCCAACCCCCAGGACCTGGACTTCGACGGGTCACACCGGTCGGCGCTTCGATTTGAGCGCTGGATTGGAGATCTGCAATCCGACTGACGGCAGCCTGGTCAGCGATAGGGGGGTTTCAACGGATGACGACGACAGAGGGTCGCCAGTCCACGTGAGATATTCAGCCCGAGTGACGCATCCTCCAGCCAGACTGCAGTATGGTTTGCTGGGCCAGCCAAGAGTCAACACCGTGAGCGCGGCCGGGACAGCTGCTGAGGACTGTGATAAGACATTTGCCACTCGTGCCATGACGTCAGCAGTCTGTCCTTTGGCGCTCATCTTTCACCATCTCTGGTACCACGGGCACTAGCTTCTCTGGCCTTCACATCTCCTGATAAGGCGGCCAGTGATTTAAGAAGGGGAGGGTGTGACAGGGTCTGGCTCGGCTAGTGGAGACATCCGGTGGGCTGAGTGTGCGGTGTGGGTGTCGTCTGCTTCTCAGTCCCGGGTCTCACCTGTGACACGTGCGGCTGGGTGAGCAGTGGTCACAGTGCTCGAGGGGCAGACTCGAGGGACAGACGCACGGGTTGCACGTGCGGCTGGGTGAGTGTGGTCATGGTACTCGAGAAGCAGACTGAGGGACGGATTCTTCAGCTTGTGAATTGCCGTCCCTCGATTTAGACGTCTGCTTTCCCTCGACAGGTGAGACCCGTCATTGTTGCATGTTGATTCTGATTGATTACATCATTTTAATGGAATTTTATGCATTGTAGTTTTAACATAATATTGTGAATTCTAAAGTAATAAAGTGTGTGAATTGCCGTCCCTCGAGTTAGACGCCTGCTTTTCCACGACGGGTGGTACTGGTTAAGGTGTTTAAAAAAGTGTTTAAAGAAGGTGTTTTTAAAAGGTGTGTAGAGAAGACGTTTAAAAAAGTGTGTAGAGAAGGTATTAAGAGAAGGTGTTTAGAGAAGCTATTCAGAGTAAGTGTTTAAAGAAGGTGTTTAGAGAAGATGTTTAGAGAAGGTATTTAGAGAAGGTGTTCAGAGTAAGTGTTTTCAGAACGTGTTTATAGAAGGTGTTCAGAGAAAGGTTTTAGAGAAGATGTTTAGAGAAGGTAATTAGCAGAAGGTGTTTAAAGAACGTGTTTAGTGAAGGCGTTTAGAGAAAGTGTTAGAGAAAGTGTTTAGAGAAGGTGTATTAGAGAAGGTACTTAAAGAAAATGTTCATAGCATGTGTTCACAGAAGGTGTTCAGAGAAAGCGTTTAGAGAAGGTATTTACACAAGGTGTTTAGAGAAGGTACTTAAAGAAAGTGTTAAGAGAAGGTGTTTAGAGAAGGTGTTTAGAGACGGTGTTTAGAGAAGGTGTTTGAGGAGGTGTTTGAAGAGGTTTGAAGAGGTGTTTAGAGAAGGTTTTTAGAGAAGGTGATTAGAGAAGAAGTTTAGAAAAAGTTTTTAGAGAAGACGTGTAGAGAATGTGTTTAGAAAATGTGCTTAGAGAAGGTGTTTAGAAAAGGCGTTTAAAAAAGGCATCTAGAGAAGGTGCTGAAATAAGGTGTTTAAAGAAGGTGTTTAGATAAGGTGTTTAGAGAAGATATTTACAGATGGTATGTAGAGAAGTGTTTAAATATGGATTTTAGATAAAGGGTTTAGGGATGGTGTTAGTGAGGGTATGTAGAAAAGGTGTTTACAGAATGTGTTTAGATAAGGTGTTTAGAGAAAGTATTAAGAGAAGGTGTTTAGAGAAGGTGTTAAGAGAAGGGTTTTAGATGCGGTGTTAAGAGAGGATTTGTACAGAAGGTGTTTTTAGATAGTGTTTAGATAAGGTGTTTAGAGAAAGTAGTAAGACAAGGTTTTAAAGGTGATTAGAGATGGTGTTTACATCATGTGTTCAGAGAAGGTGTTTTGAGAAGGTGTTTAGAAAATGTGTTTGGAGAAGGAGTTTAAAGAAGGTATTTAAAGAAGGTGTTTAAAGAAGGTGTTTTGAGAAAGTGTTTAGAGAAGGTGTTCAAATAACGTTTTTAGAAGTAATGTTTAGAAAAGGTGTTCAAAGAAGATGTTTAGAGAAGGTGTTTAGAGAAGGTGTTCAGAGATGGTTTTTAGAAGTAATGTTTAAAAAAGATGTTCAAAGAAGATGTTTAGAGAAAGTGTTTAGAAAAGGTGTTCAGAGAATATGTTTAGATACGGAGTTTACATAAAAAGTTTAGAGAAGGAGTTTAGAGAAGGGGTGCAGAAAAAGTGTTTAGAAATAGTGTTTAGAAAGGTTTTAAAAGATGAAGTTTAGAGAAGGTGTTTAGAGAAGGTGTTTATAGATCGTGTTTCGATAGGGTATTTTGAGAAATTGTTTAGAGAAGGTGTTTAGAGATGACTAGAAAAGGTGTTTAAAAAAGTGTGTAGAAATTGTGTTTATAAAAAGGTGTTTAGTGGAGGGGTTTACTGAAGATATGTACAGAAGGTGTTTACAGAAGGTGTGAAGAGAAGGTATTAGGAAAAGGTGTTTAGAGAAGGTGTGAAGAGAAGGTGTGAAGAGAAGGTGTGAAGAAAAGGTCTTTAGAGAAGGTGTGAAGATAAGGTGTGAAGAGAAGGTATTAGGAAAAGGTGTTTAGAGAAGGTGTGAAGAGAAGGTGTGAAGAGAAAGTGTGCAGAGAAGGTATTAGGAGAAGGTGTTTGGAGAAGGTGTGAAGAGAAGGTATTAGGAGAAGGTGTTTGGAGAAGGTGTGAAGAGAAGGTATTAGGAGAAGGTGTTTGGAGAAGGTGTGAAGAGAAGGTATTAGGAGAAGGTGTTTGGAGAAGGTGTGAAGAGAAGGTATTAGGAGAAGGTGTTTGGAGAAGGTGTGCAGAGAAGGTATTAGGAGAAGGTGTTTGGAGAAGGTGTGAAGAGAAGGTATTAGGAGAAGGTGTTTGGAGAAGGTGTGAAGAGAAGGTATTAGGAGAAGGTGTTTGGAGAAGGTGTGAAGAGAAGGTATTAGGAGAAGGTGTTTGGAGAAGGTGTGAAGAGAAGGTATTAGGAGAAGGTATTAGGAGAAGGTATTAGGAGAAGGTATTAGGAGAAGGTGTTTGGAGAAGGTGTGAAGAGAAGGTATTAGGAGAAGGTGTTTGGAGAAGGTGTGCAGAGAAGGTATTAGGAGAAGGTGTTTGGAGAAGGTGTGAAGAGAAGGTATTAGGAGAAGGTGTTTAGAGAAGGTGTGAAGAGAAGGTATTAGGAGAAGGTATTAGGAGAAGGCTTTTAGAACAGGTGTTTAGAGAAAGCCTGGCCATGTAGATTTTCTTTCTTTCTTTTCCTTTTTATATTTTTTACTTCAATCTGTCTGTCTGCCTGTGTCTGTGTGTCTGTCTGCCTGTCTGTCTGTCTTTTTTCTTTCGTTCGTTGTGTTATTTTTGTCTTTTTTACAATTTTATTTCTGCTTTGTTCTCTCTTACTCTGCTATTTTCTTTCCGTCTGCCTTTCTTTTGCTTTGTTCTTCCTCTCTGCTCTTTTGTCACGGTTGGGGTTGGTGGAGGTGGCTTGACCACCAACCGGACAGTAAAAATAAAATAAAAGGGAAATTCCTTCCTCAGTCACTAATCACATTTAAAGACAAAGACGTCACAAACAGAATTTTACATAAAACAATCGACTATTACATAGACATCTTTCAAACAAAACTCTCACTAACTGAACATACAAATGAAAACAAAACAAAAACAATTATCCAAATAAAAACCTTTAAAAACCGCCCAGCGGGCTTAACATTTATAGTTCTTAGTATCTTTTTTTCTTCCCACTCTCTATCACTCTCAAGAAATCTTTCTCCGTATTTATAGGTGATGCAGAATGCTAAAAATCCAATTATGCACCAAAAAACGTTCTGCAGGAGCAGCGGCAGAACTATAAAAAAACTAAACACGTGCAAAACGTTTCGAAAATGCGTAGTCAGCAAGTGCTGACAGCCATATCGCTTAAAGGCGCATCACCACAGAGACACAACATTCTCTATAATTTCTTAACATTAAAAATATTACAGCGAGTCGTGATGCCTTTCTTTCTGCTTTTTACTTTTGTTTCTTTCATTTTTCTTTCTCCCAATCGTTTTTCCTTTCTGCTTTATCTTTCTCTCTGCATTTTTCATCCTCTGCTTTTTCTGTCATATATATATATATATATCTCTTTCTTTTCTCTCTCTCTCTCTCTCTCTCTCTCTCTCTCACACACAACACTTTTTATTGAATTGTCCATTATATGAAGACTTAAGGAAGAAACTTATCCATAGACACTTAGATGGAAATAACCAAACTAATTATGTTCATTTATTGGAAGGAGTCAATAAAAAATAACGAGGGATGTAACTATGTTTATCTACTACTCTCTCAAACATAGAGAAATAATCATGTCAAACAAAAGTCCATCAACTATGAATGTTAACTAATTGTCCATCATACAAATGAACCGCTTGTATAGATATCTGAACATTAACATAATGGACAAACAAACGCTAAGCCTCGCTCTCTTTCTTAAATCATATCAAATAAACGTAAATATTATAATTAATGATGTAAAATGTTCACGGCCGGTGAATGTTAGTGGAAATAATAATAGAGTGTAATTAGCACAGATGTACCAACCCTGATACACGTATTATAATCTGTCATGCATACTTTCATTTTACGTATCTATCGGACGGTATGGTTCTAAATTTAGAGGGTCACTCGCTCCTCTCCCATTCAATAAACCGTTCAGTTAACCGACCAGTGCTCACAACCAGACATTATGTTGCTATAATCATGCAAGCGCACAGTTTTTGTTTGCTCTTTGGTACTTTGTGTTTTTACAGACAGTACCAATTTTACACTTGTATATAAACTTTTCTAGTTTTACATTGTAATGAAGCGTAAGTGTATTAACCGTTTAGTCAGCCAATCAACTACATAATGATGGATAATGTTCACAACCAGCCATTCATGATTACGATGTCTATGCAAGGGTGCAACTTTCTTTAGCTGCATGAAGCTTAAGGTTATTACCGACTATACCGATTTACATTGTACATAAATTGTTCGTGTTTTGCATATGTACTTACATGAAGTTTTATCGACTTGATGTGTCGTCGGCCGAAATAAACGAATCAATCAATCGATCGATCGGTCGGTCGGTCGGTCGGTCGGTCTCTTCGGCCGACGACACATCAAGTCGATAAAACTTCATGTAAGTACATATGCAAAACACGAACAATTTATGTACAATGTAAATCGGTATAGTCGGTAATAACCTTAAGCTTCATGCAGCTAAAGAAAGTTGCACCCTTGCATAGACATCGTAATCATGAATGGCTGGTTGTGAACATTATCCATCATTATGTAGTTGATTGGCTGACTAAACGGTTAATACACTTACGCTTCATTACAATGTAAAACTAGAAAAGTTTATATACAAGTGTAAAATTGGTACTGTCTGTAAAAACACAAAGTACCAAAGAGCAAACAAAAACTGTGCGCTTGCATGATTATAGCAACATAATGTCTGGTTGTGAGCACTGGTCGGTTAACTGAACGGTTTATTGAATGGGAGAGGAGCGAGTGACCCTCTAAATTTAGAACCATACCGTCCGATAGATACGTAAAATGAAAGTATGCATGACAGATTATAATACGTGTATCAGGGTTGGTACATCTGTGCTAATTACACTCTATTATTATTTCCACTAAACATTCACCGGCCGTGAACATTTTACATCATTAATTATAATATTTACGTTTATTTGATATGATTTAAGAAAAAGAGCGAGGCTTAGCGTTTGTTTGTCCATTATGTTAATGTTCAGATATCTATACAAGCGGTTCATTTGTATGATGGACAATTAGTTAACATTCATAGTTGATGGACTTTTGTTTGACATGATTATTTCTCTATGTTTGAGAGAGTAGTAGATAAACATAGTTACATCCCTCGTTATTTTTTATTGACTCCTTCCAATAAATGAACATAATTAGTTTGGTTATTTCCATCTAAGTGTCTATGGATAAGTTTCTTCCTTAAGTCTTCATATAATGGACAATTCAATAAAAAGTGTTGTGTGTGAGAGAGAGAGAGAGAGAGAGAGAGAGAGAGAAAAGAAAGAGATATATATATATATATATGACAGAAAAAGCAGAGGATGAAAAATGCAGAGAGAAAGATAAAGCAGAAAGGAAAAACGATTGGGAGAAAGAAAAATGAAAGAAACAAAAGTAAAAAGCAGAAAGAAAGGCATCACGACTCGCTGTAATATTTTTAATGTTAAGAAATTATAGAGAATGTTGTGTCTCTGTGGTGATGCGCCTTTAAGCGATATGGCTGTCAGCACTTGCTGACTACGCATTTTCGAAACGTTTTGCACGTGTTTAGTTTTTTTATAGTTCTGCCGCTGCTCCTGCAGAACGTTTTTTGGTGCATAATTGGATTTTTAGCATTCTGCATCACCTATAAATACGGAGAAAGATTTCTTGAGAGTGATAGAGAGTGGGAAGAAAAAAAGATACTAAGAACTATAAATGTTAAGCTCGCTGGGCGGTTTTTAAAGGTTTTTATTTGGATAATTGTTTTTGTTTTGTTTTCATTTGTATGTTCAGTTAGTGAGAGTTTTGTTTGAAAGATGTCTATGTAATAGTCGATTGTTTTATGTAAAATTTTGTTTGTGACGTCTTTGTCTTTAAACGTGATTAGTGACTGAGGAAGGAATTTCCCTTTTATTTTATTTTTACTGTCCGGTTGATGGTCAAGCCACCTCCACCAACCCCAACCGTGACAAAAGAGCAGAGAGGAAGAACAAAGCAAAAGAAAGGCAGACGGAAAGAAAATAGCAGAGTAAGAGAGAACAAAGCAGAAATAAAATTGTAAAAAAGACAAAAATAACACAACGAACGAAAGAAAAAAGACAGACAGACAGGCAGACAGACACACAGACACAGGCAGACAGACAGATTGAAGTAAAAAATATAAAAAGGAAAAGAAAGAAAGAAAATCTACATGGCCAGGCTTTCTCTAAACACCTGTTCTAAAAGCCTTCTCCTAATACCTTCTCCTAATACCTTCTCTTCACACCTTCTCTAAACACCTTCTCCTAATACCTTCTCTTCACACCTTCTCCAAACACCTTCTCCTAATACCTTCTCTGCACACCTTCTCCAAACACCTTCTCCTAATACCTTCTCTTCACACCTTCTCCAAACACCTTCTCCTAATACCTTCTCCTAATACCTTCTCCTAATACCTTCTCCTAATACCTTCTCTTCACACCTTCTCCAAACACCTTCTCCTAATACCTTCTCTTCACACCTTCTCCAAACACCTTCTCCTAATACCTTCTCTTCACACCTTCTCCAAACACCTTCTCCTAATACCTTCTCTTCACACCTTCTCCAAACACCTTCTCCTAATACCTTCTCTGCACACCTTCTCCAAACACCTTCTCCTAATACCTTCTCTTCACACCTTCTACCAAACACCTTCTCCTAATACCTTCTCTTCACACCTTCTCCAAACACCTTCTCCTAATACCTTCTCTTCACACCTTCTCCAAACACCTTCTCCTAATACCTTCTCTTCACACCTTCTCCAAACACCTTCTCCTAATACCTTCTCTGCACACTTTCTCTTCACACCTTCTCTTCACACCTTCTCTAAACACCTTTTCCTAATACCTTCTCTTCACACCTTATCTTCACACCTTCTCTAAAGACCTTTTCTTCACACCTTCTCTTCACACCTTCTCTTCACACCTTCTCTAAACACCTTTTCCTAATACCTTCTCTTCACACCTTCTGTAAACACCTTCTGTACATATCTTCAGTAAACCCCTCCACTAAACACCTTTTTATAAACACAATTTCTACACACTTTTTTAAACACCTTTTCTAGTCATCTCTAAACACCTTCTCTAAACAATTTCTCAAAATACCCTATCGAAACACGATCTATAAACACCTTCTCTAAACACCTTCTCTAAACTTCATCTTTAAAACCTTTCTAAACACTATTTCTAAACACATTTTCTGCACCCCTTCTCTAAACTCCTTCTCTAAACTTTTTATGTAAACTCCGTATCTAAACATATTCTCTGAACACCTTTTCTAAACACTTTCTCTAAACATCTTCTTTGAACATCTTTTTTAAACATTACTTCTAAAAACCATCTCTGAACACCTTCTCTAAACACCTTCTCTAAACATCTTCTTTGAACACCTTTTCTAAACATTACTTCTAAAAACGTTATTTGAACACCTTCTCTAAACACTTTCTCAAAACACCTTCTTTAAACACCTTCTTTAAATACCTTCTTTAAACTCCTTCTCCAAACACATTTTCTAAACACCTTCTCAAAACACCTTCTCTGAACACATGATGTAAACACCATCTCTAATCACCTTTAAAAACCTTGTCTTACTACTTTCTCTAAACACCTTATCTAAACACTATCTAAAAACACCTTCTGTACAAATCCTCTCTTAACACCGCATCTAAAACCCTTCTCTTAACACCTTCTCTAAACACCTTCTCTTAATACTTTCTCTAAACACCTTATCTAAACACATTCTGTAAACACCTTTTCTACATACCCTCACTAACACCATCCCTAAACCCTTTATCTAAAATCCATATTTAAACACTTCTCTACATACCATCTGTAAATATCTTCTCTAAACACCTTATCTAAACACCTTCTTTAAACACCTTATTTCAGCACCTTCTCTAGATGCCTTTTTTAAACGCCTTTTCTAAACACCTTCTCTAAGCACATTTTCTAAACACATTCTCTACACGTCTTCTCTAAAAACTTTTTCTAAACTTCTTCTCTAATCACCTTCTCTAAAAACCTTCTCTAAACACCTCTTCAAACCTCTTCAAACACCTCCTCAAACACCTTCTCTAAACACCGTCTCTAAACACCTTCTCTAAACACCTTCTCTTAACACTTTCTTTAAGTACCTTCTCTAAACACCTTGTGTAAATACCTTCTCTAAACGCTTTCTCTGAACACCTTCTGTGAACACATGCTATGAACATTTTCTTTAAGTACCTTCTCTAATACACCTTCTCTAAACACTTTCTCTAACACTTTCTCTAAACGCCTTCACTAAACACGTTCTTTAAACACCTTCTGCTAATTACCTTCTCTAAACATCTTCTCTAAAACCTTTCTCTGAACACCTTCTATAAACACGTTCTGAAAACACTTACTCTGAACACCTTCTCTAAATACCTTCTCTAAACATCTTCTCTAAACACCTTCTTTAAACACTTACTCTGAATAGCTTCTCTAAACACCTTCTCTTAATACCTTCTCTACACACTTTTTTAAACGTCTTCTCTACACACCTTTTAAAAACACCTTCTTTAAACACTTTTTTAAACACCTTAACCAGTACCACCCGTCGTGGAAAAGCAGGCGTCTAACTCGAGGGACGGCAATTCACACACTTTATTACTTTAGAATTCACAATATTATGTTAAAACTACAATGCATAAAATTCCATTAAAATGATGTAATCAATCAGAATCAACATGCAACAATGACGGGTCTCACCTGTCGAGGGAAAGCAGACGTCTAAATCGAGGGACGGCAATTCACAAGCTGAAGAATCCGTCCCTCAGTCTGCTTCTCGAGTACCATGACCACACTCACCCAGCCGCACGTGCAACCCGTGCGTCTGTCCCTCGAGTCTGCCCCTCGAGCACTGTGACCACTGCTCACCCAGCCGCACGTGTCACAGGTGAGACCCGGGACTGAGAAGCAGACGACACCCACACCGCACACTCAGCCCACCGGATGTCTCCACTAGCCGAGCCAGACCCTGTCACACCCTCCCCTTCTTAAATCACTGGCCGCCTTATCAGGAGATGTGAAGGCCAGAGAAGCTAGTGCCCGTGGTACCAGAGATGGTGAAAGATGAGCGCCAAAGGACAGACTGCTGACGTCATGGCACGAGTGGCAAATGTCTTATCACAGTCCTCAGCAGCTGTCCCGGCCGCGCTCACGGTGTTGACTCTTGGCTGGCCCAGCAAACCATACTGCAGTCTGGCTGGAGGATGCGTCACTCGGGCTGAATATCTCACGTGGACTGGCGACCCTCTGTCGTCGTCATCAGTTGAAACCCCCCTATCGCTGACCAGGCTGCCGTCAGTCGGATTGCAGATCCCAATCCAGCGTCAATCGAAGCGCCGACCGGTGTGACCCGTCGAAGTCCAGGTCCTGGGGGTTGGGGATGGGGAATAAAGGTCAATGGGGTCAGGGTCACCCCCGAGGGAGAGAGGTACGAGGTCGGGGTCGAATTGAGACGGAGTGTCGGGAAAGGTTGCCGCCACCCGGGGTTGAGCGACAGCGTGAGGTTTCGTCGTCGGGGGCATGATGGCTAGCTGGGGCGCCACCGCCGGGACCCCGCAGGCGCTTTACCAACAGCACCACGCCCAGTCTCGCAGCCGGCACAAACGTCGGAGTTGTGGGGTCAAGAGCGAAGAACGCCGTTGTCGTCATCTCTGCGAGCTGTCCTCGTGTGGTGCGGCACCGCTGGTTGCGCGTCTCTGGGCGGCCGCCAGCAACACGAGGAGGAGGCGAGGCGGAGGCTAAGGCAGAGAAGAGGAATGCAAAGAGGGGGCAAGTCAATTTGGCGTAGACATGTTTCTGTGAAGGACTGGCGTATTCACTCCTTTTCCTGTCGTACTTCATAAACAGGCGCGTCCTCTGCCATGCGCCTCAGGACTTTGTTACACGGCGTCTTCCCAGTAAGACCTTAGCTTCCCGGGTCTCCTCGTTCCGTCAGTTTTCCACCAGGACTATCTCCTGGCTGAATGTCAATGGCCTCGGCCTTTCTGTTGAACAGATTTCTGTGATATTCACCTTCTCTCTCGGCCACTGTTGCAGCCTTCCTGTACGCCTCTTGCATGCTTTCTCTGAACTCCTGCACGCATTTCAAACCTTGAACTGGCGTCTTCTCTCCGCT
>JAWQFJ010031864.1:7500-13223 GCA_034096865.1 Theodoxus fluviatilis | reverse complement strand
ACATACAGATACAGCATGGCAGGACACATACAGCATGAAAGGACACATACAGCATGGCAGGACACATACAGCATGACAGGACATATACAGCATGGCAGGACACATACAGCATGACAGGACATATACAGCATGACATGACACATACAGATACAGCATGGCAGGACACATACAGCATGAAAGGACACATACATCATGACAGGACACATACAGCATGGCAGGACAGATACAGCATGGCAGGACACACACAGCATGAAAGGACACATACAGCATGGCAGGACACATACAGCATGACAGGACATATACAGCATGGCAGGACACATACAGCATGACATGACACATACAGATACAGCATGACAGGACACATACAGCATGAAAGGACATATACAGCATGGCAGGACACATACAGCATGACAGGACATATACAGTATGGCAGGACACATACAGCATGACATGACACATACAGATACAGCAGGGCAGGACACATACAGCATGACAGGACACATACAGCATGACAGGACACATACAGCATGAAAGGACATATACAGCATGGCAGGACACATACAGCATGACAGGACATATACAGTATGGCAGGACACATACAGCATGGCAGGACACAGACAGCATGTCAGGACACATACAGCATGAGAGGACACATACAGCATGACAGGACATATTCAGCATGACAAGACACGTACAGCTTGACTGGACACATACAGCATTACAGGACACATACAGCATGGCAGGGCACATACAGCAGGACAGGACACATACAGCATGACAGGACATATACAGCATGGCAGGACATATACAGCATGGCAGGACACATACTGCATGACAGGACACATACAGCGTGGCAGGACACATACAGCATGACAGGACACATACAGCATGACAGGACACATACATCATGACAGGACACATACAGCATGACAGGACACATACAGCATGACAGGACACATACAGCGTGGCAGGACACATACAGCATGACAGGACACATACAGCATGACAGGACACATACAGCATGACAGGACACATACAGCGTGGCAGGACACATACAGCATGACAGGACACATACAGCATGACAGGACACATACAGCATGACAGGACACATACAGCATGACAGCATGACAGGACACATACAGCATGACAGGACACATACAGCATGGCGGGACACATACAGCATGGCAGGACACATACAGCATGGCAGGACATATACAGCATGACAGGACACATACATCATTACAGGACATATACAGATACAGAATGACAGGACACATAGAGCATGGCGGGACACATACAGCATGACATGACACATACAACATGGCAGGACACATACAGCATGACAGGACACATACAGCATGACAAGACACATACATCATTACAGGACATATACAGATACAGAATGACAGGACACATAGAGCATGGCGGGACACATACAGCATGACATGACACATACAACATGGCAGGACACATACAGCATGGCAGGACACATACAGCATGACAGGACATATACAGCATGACAGGACATATACAGCATGACAGGACATATACAGCATGGCAGGACAGATACAGCATGGCAGGACACATACAGCATGACAGGACACATACAGCATGACAGGACACATACAGATACAGCATGGCAGGACACATACAGCATGACAGGACACATACAGCATGACAGGACACATACAGCATGACAGGACACATACAGCATGACAGGACACATACAGCATGACAGGACACATACAGCATGACATGACACATACAGATACAGCATGGCAGGACACATACAGCATGACAGGACACATACAGCATGACAGGACACATACAGCATGGCAGGACAGATACAGCATGGCAGGACACATACAGCATGACAGGACACATACAGCATGGCAGGACACATACAGCATGACAGGACACATACAGCATGGCAGGACACATACAGCATGACAGGACATATACAGATACAGCATGACAGGACACATACAGCATGACAGGACATATACAGCATGGCAGGACACATACAGCATGACAGGACATATACAGTATGGCAGGACACATACAGCATGACATGACACATACAGATACAGCATGGCAGGACACATACAGCATGACAGGACACATACAGCATGACAGGACACATACAGCATGACAGGACATATACAGCATGGCAGGACACATACAGCATGACAGGACATATACAGCATGGCAGGACACATACAGCATGACAGGACACATACAGCATGACAGGACACATACAGCATGACAGGACACATACAGCATGACAGGACATATTCAGCATGACAAGACACGTACAGCTTGACAGGACACATACAGCATTACAGGACACATACAGCATGGCAGGGCACATACAGCATGACAGGACACATACAGCATGACAGGACATATACAGCATGGCAGGACATATACAGCATGGCAGGACACATACAGCATGACAGGACACATACAGCGTGGCAGGACACATACAGCATGACAGGACACATACAGCATGACAGGACACATATGCATCATGACAGGACACATACAGCATGACAGGACACATACAGCATGACAGGACACATACAGCGTGGCAGGACACATACAGCATGACAGGACACATACAGCATGACAGGACACATACAGCATGACAGGACACATACAGCGTGGCAGGACACATACAGCATGACAGGACACATACAGCATGACAGGACACATACAGCATGACAGGACACATACAGCATGACAGCATGACAGGACACATACAGCATGACAGGACACATACAGCATGGCGGGACACATACAGCATGGCAGGACACATACAGCATGGCAGGACATATACAGCATGACAGGACACATACATCATTACAGGACATATACAGATACAGAATGACAGGACACATAGAGCATGGCGGGACACATACAGCATGACATGACACATACAACATGGCAGGACACATACAGCATGACAGGACACATACAGCATGACAAGACACATACATCATTACACGACATATACAGATACAGAATGACAGGACACATAGAGCATGGCGGGACACATACAGCATGACATGACACATACAACATGGCAGGACACATACAGCATGGCAGGACACATACAGCATGACAGGACATATACAGCATGACAGGACATATACAGCATGACAGGACATATACAGCATGGCAGGACAGATACAGCATGGCAGGACACATACAGCATGACAGGACACATACAGCATGGCAGGACACATACAGCATGACAGGACACATACAACATGACAGGACACATACAGCATGACAGGACACATACAACATGAAAGGACACATACAGCATGACAGGACACATACAGCATGACAGGACACATACAGCATGACAGCATGACAGGACACATACAGCATGACAGGACACATACAGCATGGCGGGACACATACAGCATGGCAGGACACATACAGCATGGCAGGACATATACAGCATGACAGGACACATACATCATTACAGGACATATACAGATACAGAATGACAGGACACATAGAGCATGGCGGGACACATACAGCATGACAGGACACATACAACATGGCAGGACACATACAGCATGACAGGACACATACAGCATGACAAGACACATACATCATTACAGGACATATACAGATACAGAATGACAGGACACATAGAGCATGGCAGGACACATACAGCATGACAGGACACATACAGCATGACAGGACACATACAGCATGGCAGGACACATACAGCATGACAGGACACATACAGCATGACAGGACATATACAGCATGACAGGACATATACAGCATGACAGGACACATACAGCATGGCAGGACACATACAGCATGACAGGACACATACAGCATGACAGGACACATACAGCATGACAGGACACATACAGCATGGCAGGACACATACAGCATGACAGGACACATGCAGCATGACAGGACACATACAACATGACAGGACACATACAGCATGGCAGGACACATACAGCATGACAGGACACATACAGCATGACAGGACACATACAGCATGACAGGACACATACAGCATGACAGGACACATACAGCATGACAGGACACATACAGCATGGCAGGACACATACAGCATGACAGGACACATACAGCATGGCAGGACACATACAGCATGACAGGACACATACAGCATGGCAGGACACATACAGCATGGCAGGACACATACAGCATGGCAGGACACATACAGCATGGCAGGACACATACAGCATGGCAGGACACATACAGCATGACAGGACACATACAGCATGACAGGACACATACAGCATGACAGGACACATACAGCATGGCAGGACACATACAGCATGACAGGACACATACAGCATGACAGGACACATACAGCATGACAGGACACATACAGCATGACAGGACACATACAGCATGGCAGGACATATACAGCATGACAGGACACATACAGCATGGCAGGACACATACAGCATGACAGGACACATACAGCATGACAGGACACATACAGCATGGCAGGACATATACAGCATGACAGGACACATACATCATGACAGGACACATACAGCATGACAGGACACATACAGCATGACAGGACACATACAGCATGGCAGGACACATACAGCATGACAGGACACATACAACATGACAAGACACATACAGCATGACAGGACACATACAGCATGACAGGACACATACAGCATGGCAGGACACATACAGCATGACAGGACACATACAGCATGACAGGACATATACAGCATGACAGGACACATACAGCATGACAGGACACATACAGCATGACAGGACACATACAGCATGGCAGGACACATACAGCATGGCAGGACACATACAGCATGACAGGACACATACAGCATGGCAGGACACATACAGCATGGCAGGACACATACAGCATGACAGGACATATACAGCATGACAGGACACATACAGCATGGCAGGACACATACAACATGACAGGACACATACAGCATGACAGGACACATACAGCATGACAGGACACATACATCATGACAGGACACATACAACATGACAGGACACATACAGCATGACAGGACACATACAGCATGGCAGGACACATACAGCAGGGCAGGACACATGCAGCATGACAGGACATATACAGCATGACAGGACACATACAGCATGACAGGACACATACAGCATGACAGGACACATACAGCATGACAGGACACATACAGCATGGCAGGACACATACAACATGACAGGACACATACAGCATGACAGGACACATACAGCATGGCAGGACACATACAACATGACAGGACATATACAACATGACAGGACACATACAGCAGTGACAGGACATATAAAGCATGACAGGACACATACAACATTACAGCATGACAGGACACATACAGCATGACAGAATGACAGAACACATACAGCATGGCGGGACACATACAGCGTGGCAGGACACATAAAGCATGACAGGACACATACAACATGACAGCATGACAGGACACATACAACATGACAGAATGACAGGACACATACAACATGACAGAACACATACAGCATGGCGGGACACATACAGCGTGGCAGGACACATAAAGCATGACAGGACACATACAACATGACAGCATGACAGGACACATACAGCATGACAGAATGACAGAACACACACAGCATGGCGGGACACATACAGCGTGGCAGGACACATAAAGCATGACAGGACACATACAACATGACAG
>JAWQFJ010031864.1:0-5000 GCA_034096865.1 Theodoxus fluviatilis | reverse complement strand
AATGACTGTTTGGAGTCATGTAGTATGGGCATCTTGCAGTGGTGCTACTAGAATATTCTCTCCGGCTGCCAAAGCAAAGGAACGGATTGATCATTTAAAAGAACAACAAATACTGGGTAAATATAGGACCTTGGTTCATCGTGTTGCAAGACAAAAATACGAACAACAATAAGTTGCAGCGCTTGCCCACCGGAGACAGGAGTGATAGAGACAACGGCAGACACATGAAGAAAGGTACAGACGGGAATATACTCTTTCTACGCACCCCTCATCTCTCTCTCTCTCTCTCTCTCTCTCTTTCTACATACACCCACACACGCACAGAAACATACACGCGCACAGAGAGAGAGCAAGAGAGAGGGAGGGAGAGAGAGAGAGAGAGAGAGAGAGAGAGAGAGAGAGAGAGAGAGAGATAGAGAGAGAAGAGGGAGGTAGAGAGAGAAAAAAAGAAAGAGACAAAGACAGAAAGAGAAAGAGAGAAAGAGAGAGAAGGAGGGATTGAGAGAAAGTGAGAGAAAGAGACAGAGAGAGAGAGAAGGAGGAGGGAGGGAAGGAAAGAGACAGAGAAAGAGAGACAGAGAGAGGAAGATATATATACATACACACATAGAGAGAGAGAGAGAGAGAGAGAGAGACAGACAGACAGACAGACAGACAGACAGACAGACAGACAGACAGACAGACAGACAGACAGACAGACAGACAGACAGACAGACAGACAGACAGACAGACAGACAGACAGACAGACAGACAGACAGACAGACAGACAGACAGACAGACAGACAGACAGACAGACAGACAGACAGACAGACAAAGAGCCAGAGACAGACAGAGAGACACAGAGAGAGGGGGAGGGGAAGAGTGAAAGGGAGAAAAACAGAAACAGAGAGATAGAGAGACAGAGAGAGAGAAAGACAGAGAGAGATAGAAAAAGAGAGAAAGACAGAGAGAGAGAGAAAAACAGAGAGAGAGAGAGAGAGAGAGAAAGCACAATGCTAAGGAGGCTAGGTAGGAGAACACCAGCAGGAACAACCAGATTGCTCTGGATCGCTATGGAGCCTTTCGCTCCAAGAGTTTAGTTGCCTATGTCAGCTGCGCTGTGTATACTCTTACCCAATGTTCTTTATTGCAGATGCTTCGGCCATCCAGCAGGTGGAAAGAGGCAGCGGTTGAGAAATGCTGCAACATGACACATTAGCTTTCTAGTCTCTGCAGGCATCTGTAAGCGCACTGAAGCCATTCTGACAGCACACTATACATATTTCCAAAAAGTGTGCATGCTTTTATCACGCACGTGCAAGCTTGAACGCACGTGTTGTGAAGGTTCTGGATCATGCAGGAGAGTCGCGGCACGGATAGTTTTTCGGTCAGGTCTTTGCCTCGGCACGCGGCCAAATCGGGCTGTCCTGTGTTTAGCAGCCGCTCCGATAATTCGGTTACCAGGTCACGTGGTTGAGTCGGGCTAAATGTGTCTTGTTGTGTCACGTGACGTCAGTCGATTTAGAGCTGGATAAAAGAGACTATTCGAGCAGCTTCGTTCATGAAAGATCTGGAACCTGTGATTAGGTATATAAGACACGACTGAGAGACGACTGAGACACGAGTGAGACACGAGTGAGACACGAGCAGCAGATGCGACAGAGTTACGGTGAAGGCTTAACTTTGTGTAAGGAGTGAGTCCTCTGCGGCACTGTGCATACAATAAAGCTGCTACGACAGTATTGTTTACTTTCACCGCTGTGTAGCGACCAGTGCACGAATAAAGTTTATCGAAAACGACCACCAGCGTTTGTAACTTCGACTTCCCAGAGCAAGCTAGGAGAACCCGCGTACAACAAGAGAAGAGTGCAACACACGCATTCACGGGTGCTTAAGCCCGCAAGCACATACACCCCCCCCCCCCCCCCCCCCACACACACACAAATATTCGGCAGGAAAGAGCGTCAAGAAATATGCACACATGCGCTCACAGACACACGGTAAAACGATGGAATATACACACACCCTGGCAGGCAAGCAAGCAGGCAGGCAGGCAGGCAGGCAGGCAGGTAAATGATCCATCACACAAAGGCCAAGTGTCGTGCACGTTGACTGACCTTCGCATATGTCCGAGCACGTTTCCAACATAGAGGTGTGAAGGATCTAGCGGGACCTGAACGCTGCGAGGACAGAGAAAGACGGACTGACGTTAATTGTGTTGTCCCAAGTCCACCTCTTTCGAATCACACTTTTCCCAGTCCCCTCTTTCTGTGCTTGCACATACTCACCCTTACATTCACCCACAAGCACATGCACACACACATTCATTTTCATGCGGGAATAGCATATTAGATTTGTATTTTGTTTTTTTTATTCTATTAGATTCTCACTGTCTTTCTGTGTCTTTCCTTGTATCTGTCTATCTGCCTGTTTGTTTGTCTGCGTCTTTCTCTCCGTGACTTTCACTCGCATGTACGCACACATACATACATACAGAGAGAGAGAGAGAGAAAGAGAGAGAGAGAGAGAGAAAGAGAAAGAGAGAAAGAGAGAGAGGAGAGAGAGAGAAGACGATGGACAGGCAGGCAGTAAGCAGAAGAGGCAGACAGAAAAGAGAAAGGACAGACGGACGGACGGACGGACAGACGAACCGACTGACGCGCGCGCCTGTGTGTATGCGAGCATGGTGCGTGTGTGTGTGTGTGTATGTGTGTGCATGCGTGCGCGCCTATTTGTAGAAATGCGTGTATTTGTAGAAATGCGTGCTCTCGCGTGTGTGTGGATATGCGTGTGCATGCGTGTATGAGTGTGTATATCAGAAAATGCGTGTATGTGCGTCCGTACGTGTGTGAGTGTGTGTGTGTGTCTGTGTGTTCCTGCGTGCATGCATGTCTGTGTGTGTGTGTGTGTGTGTGTGTGTGTATGTGTGTGTGTGTGTGAAGGAGGATTGAAAAACAGAGAAGGATGGACAAAGACTTGCATGGTAAATCAAAGAAGATACATTCAGGAAGAGAGCTACAGGACAGGCCAGTCTACTTGCATGCACGCACGTACACAGACTGGCAGATACGTCGACAAACATTCACGAACGGTTTAATTTCAGAGAAAGTAAGTCTATGAAAATGTAGGCACTTCAATATCTTGACAAGACTATAACTTCATTATTAGGGACAACCATCGGGACAGAGCCAACATTATGCGTACTCTAGATGCATTATGACACTTATACTGACCACGACAAAAGAAACGCCAATGTGACATCACGTGAAAACAAAGAAATACGGTGAGCGGTTATCTGCATGCATTCCAGCTGTCAGAGCCACCTACTGTTGGGACACGGAGCACAGTGGAGAGCGGGTCTCCAGCAGCGTGGCAGTGGAGGCCACAGGCTTCAAGTGCACGGACTGGCATCTGCACAGTAGCAATCAACAGCGGCAAAGTGTGAGTCATTGCAGCAATGCCTTCTCCAGTCACCGTCACGTACACGCGTCCACAAGGACCGGGGCAATAACTGCAGAACGCGGATGGATCTCACACGTTCTCTGCAGCCACGAACAGACGAAGCTTCTTCCTTTAATAGCCATACAAATCAGTTTCCCCCGAAGTTCTTCCTGATCCTCATAGGGGAGAAAAGCTGTCGCAGGGAAGACTCTGTGCCAAATAATTGTCACAGACCTCGGGCCGATTCCAACATGATTAGGATTTCCTTCATCATGAGGGACACGGGAGTAAATCAAGTATCGGGCTGTCATCGGTACCCGAGAGGATTTCTGAACCAGAGTATGGCGAAAACACGACTTGCGCATCACACTGCTTTCCTTCTGGAGTAATTGGTGGATATTGCATTATAGTATATGTAAATAGGACACTATATCATTTGGCTACTACTCATTAGGAAGTAGTAAGCAGTGTGCACACTGATCAAGCAGTCCTTATTTACATGAAAAGTGCGGTAAAGATTATACCTTTGAAATAATCCATGTACGCCTTCTCTCTCTCTCTCTCTCTCTCTCTCGCTCTCCCTCAATCTCTCTCTCTCTCTCTTAATCTTTCTCTCTCAATCTCAGTCCCTCTCTCCCTCTCTCTCTCTCTCAATCACTCTTAATATTTCTCTCTCAATCTCCCTCTCTCTCTCTCTATATCTCTCTCAATCTCTCTCTCAATATCTCAGTCTCTTTCTGAATTTGTATTTTGTCTCTCTCTCTCCCTCTCTCTTTCTCAATCTCTTAATATTTCTCTCAATCTCCTTCTATCTCTCTCTCTCTCAATCTCTCACTCAATCTCTCAGTCTCTTTCTCAATTTGTCTTTTACTTTTTCTCTCTCTCTCTCTCTCTCTCTCCCTCTCTCTCTCTCTCTCTCCCTCAATGTCTCTCTCTCTCTCCCTTCCCCCCTCTCTCTCTCCTCCCTGTCTCTCTCTCTCTCTCTCCTCTCTTTCTCTAAACAAATTTTTGGTTGCCGTAGCAACGCACGTTAGTGCAATCGAGTAGGATGGCTGCCCCGTCAGGACGACAGGAGACGCGGCTATCCCTCTCTCTGTCTCTCTGTCTCTCTCTCTCTCTCTCTCTCTCTCTCTCTCTCTCTCTCTCTCTCTCTCTCTTAATATTTCTACATTAAGCTCTCTCTATCTCTCTCTCTCAATCTCTCACTCAATCTCTCAGTCTCTTTCTCAATTTGTCTTTTACTTTCTCACTCTCTCTCTCTCTCTCTCTCTCCCTCCCTCTCTCTCTCTCTCACTCTCTCTCTCTCTCTCTCTCTCTCTCTCTCTCTCTCTCTCTCTCTCTCTCTCTCTCCTCCCTCACTCTCTCTCCTCTCCCTCCTCTCTCTCTATCTCTCACTATCTACTCCATCTATATTATCTCTCTCTCTCCCTCTCTCTCTCTGTCTGTCTCTCTCTCTCTCTCTCTCTCTCTCTCCCCTCTTTCTCTCAAAAAAATTTCGGTTGCCGTAGCAACGTACGGTAGTGCAATCGAGTAGGCTGGCTGGACAGTCAGGACAACAGGAGACGAGTCTATCAGCTGGC
>JAWQFJ010031857.1:30000-32500 GCA_034096865.1 Theodoxus fluviatilis | reverse complement strand
TGCGTGCGTGTGTGCGTGCTTATATGTGTTAGTATGTACGTTTGTGTGTGAATGTGTATATGATATGTGCCTGTGTTTATATGTATGCGCGAGCGTGCACGTGTTCATGCGCCATTCATTCTTCTCCATTTAACCTGTACGAAAACTTCTTGCAAATAGCGTTTTTCCTCTCTCTCTCTCTCTCTCTCTCTCTCTCTCTCTCTCTCTCTCAAATCGATTATGCACAAATTACTTTAATTTGAGCTCCTACCTTCAGATCTGCAAAACAACGTCTCTCGCGGTTTGAGAAAAGTCCCACATGCCGACAAAAAGGGAACATTCATAAACGTTGGTTTCTGACTTCATCAATTTCACACCTTGGCGATATCTCTTTTCGCAAGGACGGCAATTTGAATATCACTTCTTAAAAAAGAAAAGAAATGGGAAACAAATTGAATTTTGGCTCAGCTTTCCACATTTATCAAAGCACCAAGACATGTTTCTGACACTGGGGAAATTACAAAAGTTTTTTTTTGCGTAAAAAAATTCATATCGCCATTGCTTTTGCATCCGATGCGAGGATTTCAATGAATTAGATTGATAATGCTGTCCGCTGATGTCTAATAATCACCTCTGCCATTCTCACACCTATTTTTTCTGATGAGAAAAGAAATGACCAGCACGAAAAGGGTTGCACACACGTGCACACACACCGCAGACAATGTCACTTCGAAAATCATTACATTCTTCGATTCCTAACCGATATGACAAAATGAGTCATCATAATTTCCATAGCTCTATGTCAGGCTGACAAAAAATATTCAGTGCCTTGGAGGAAAGTCTACAGAATCTTCTGAAGATGATTTAGGGTTCCCGGTGAGGAGAAAAAAACCCAACAACCCATATACACGGACAGCAGCGTAAAAACCTTGATTCTCTATGGTGGTAGAGAGAGAAAACAGCGATGGCCTGCGGCAAAAAACACTCAACAGCACGCAAGCTCGCGATCCAAATCCCGCCTGAAATTCAATAACACTGTTATGACAAAGTACCGCTACGGTAGAAAACACAGCCACGCGTGTAAAAAACATCGCTCCTCCCCGCCTCGATCATAAGAAATAAACGAGGTGCTCTGCCCTCCATACATTAGCATGTCCGATCCTTGACAACTCAGCTCAAGGAATGAAGGAGGAGGGAAAATAAATTTATGTGAAAGAGCAATTGTTTTTTAATCTGCAGTGGTGTTTTTTGGGGAGCTGTTGCCTTCTTGTAAAACAGTTTTCTCAAATTTTGAAATTCATCTCGCGGACACTGTAAAATGTCTCGCAGTGAAACAGTGCCAAATGCGCCGGGCAAGTCTGCTGATATTTCATGCTTAAAACATTCTTATGCAAGCAGTCGTCTCATGAACGTGAAAAACCACATTTCAGAATGACAAGTGATTAATTTAGCCGTGACAATCACATTTTGTCGACGTCAAAATCCGAATTGTTTTCAAACTCTTGTTCTCAAATTATAAAAACCTTTATTCTCCAGAAAGTTTTGCCGCAACGTTCTCCAGCAGAACTTGTGAATAACAGTGCATTGTGAATTGCAGACACAGTGAACTGTGAATTGCAAACAACCTGCAAACAAATGGAATTTTCCTTTGGTGCGTAATGAGACTATGTCCGTTACAGGTTCTGCAATTCACTCTCTTTATTTCATTATGTGATTACTTCAAAAGTATTTAAGGAAAAGATTCCATCAAAGAAAACATAATATAAAGGTTAAATATTCCAAAATAATTCCTTAAATAACAGCAAACGAATACTTTTTCTCACACAATTTCACAACGTGGGGATTTTTTCTGTACACAATAAAATCACTCTTCACGGCAGGCATAAGGATGCAAAATATTCATGATTCCGACCTGCACTGATCAAAGAGGTCCGCAGCCATATCAAAACTGTCACAAGCGAATTCGTCATCTTGCTCCTCCTTCAAAGGATCTGTCAGCACGGGTCTGTGTGTTCGGAGGGACACGGGGGATGTGGGAGAAGGAGCAGCAAAGAGGATTGTGGGATTGCACTAATTGACACCTGGGCGACAGGGGGATACCTGCTCGCACAATCAGCGGCGCCTTTGAAGGTGGGTAGGGGTGGCAGGTAGGACAAAGGCAGCGGCAGAAAAGTTTATCGGTATTTGTCGGAGGCTGAGGCGAGCGGCGTGCGTCAGATGAAAAGGGAGAGAGCGACTCGCGCCGCATGCCTCCAATCCTATTAGGCAGCGCAGCCCCCTGCCTTTCCAGCTGGCAGCCTAGGCGTCCTCGTCAACGTGCAAGCCACCTTCACCAAGGGGGAGGAGCAACAGCAGCAGCAGGGGGAGGGGGGGGGGAGAGAGAGAGAGAGAGAGAGAGAGAGAGAGAGAGAGAGAGAGAGAGAGAGAGAGAGAGAGAGAGAGGGTGAGAGAGAGAGAGAGGATGAAGAAGATGAGGAGGAAGAAGAGGAAGAGAAAGAGGAAAAGGAAGAGGAGGAGGAAA
>JAWQFJ010031857.1:22500-25000 GCA_034096865.1 Theodoxus fluviatilis | reverse complement strand
GTCTGAATGGGAGGCCAGCGTCTCGCCTTCAGAGAAAGTGAGAAAGTGAAAGGGAAGCCGACTAACCCCAGGAAAAGTCCACTTGGCACGACTGAACCAGAACATTTTCATAAGACTGGCGCTTTGTAGATAAACCGAGAGAATGCAAGTTGCCTTAGAGGTACTGAATGCATGATATTGTTGCTTTTAAAGCGTCTCATCCCCATGAAGTAGGTAAATGGTTTTCACGGTCAGTTGTACGTGATTACTGTCGTTTTCCGACTGAAGGATACAGTGATCATGTAAGTATTTTTATGAATATATGGGCGAGGTGATGCCCTGGAATACGAACTAAAATCAGCGGTAGTTTTAGCCATGAACAGCGATATTTTGACGTTTCTGTAATCAAAATCAATAACTCACCTTCGTCATCATTTTCCATGTTTGCACTGCAATTGTCCACATCAACAAGACTGCACCCTTTCTGACAACGTCACGACTCTGGAACGACAACTTTTCCAAGATATGAAAAATCACTAATTTTGTTTTCTCCATACATTTTCGATCAGAACAACAACAAGCTTGGAGCCAATAGGTAAACTTAGTAGCAGCCTCTGCAAAGTTCGTACACAATGTTCGTCTTCTTTTGTGTCTGAAACGTGCTACAAACATGGTCTCAAAACATTCTATTTCTGACGATTTTGAAAGTCATATTTAGGCTCTATAACGCCAAGCAAACGAAGCGACACTTAATGTGTAAACATCTGTGACATGATATTACACGAAAGCTCCATCAATGGATTCTCTACAGCAGGGTGTTTTTTGTTTGTTTTTTCGCGACGATTATTACAACATTGTCTGTTTCGCACACTGCAGTCCAACGCAACACCTACCCCTTCATATCACATGTGTAACGAGTGTGACGCGTCATCCTCCTTTCTGATTACAGCACTGACAGCAACGTTTCGGGTGTGGGGGTGGGGGTGGGGATAGGAGGAGTGGGGGGGGGGGGGGGGGGGCAACATGTTTCCAATAGCGAGTCGGAAAAGCCCATCTTGAAGATCGAAATGCACTCTCAAAGCATCACTCTTTTCCCCAATCATGGTTGCTTACAATATGTTTTATTTATTAAGTAAACTGCTCCTGGTGAACACGCGGGGTCTTTGTAACGCACAAACGTAAGCGACCTTCCGTTACAACCTTTAAGCAGAAGTAATACGTAAGGATCTTAGTTCTAAACATTCATTATGGCCATTGTTATCGAACACCTTAGGTTGCAGCCCTCACTGTTCATCCATTCATATTTATTTATTCGTCCACTATTCATTCATCTATCCGCCGTCCATTCATTCATTTATTCATTCATGCATTCATTCATCAATCCATTCATTAATCCATCCATTCATCCATTTTGTAGTCATTGATTCAATCATTCATTCATTCATTCATTCATACATACATACATACATACATACATACATACATACATACATACATACATACATACATACATACATACATACATACATACATACATACATACATACATACATACATACATACATACATACATACATACATACATACATGCATACATTCGTTCATTTATTTATTCATCCATTCATTCATCCATTCATTCTCTCGTTTATTCATTCATTCATTCGTTCATTCATCTGTCTGCAGTGTGAAGCCCCCGGTGAAGGACCCCCCGAAAAGTAACCCCAGCAAGCGACACCGGGAGCGGCTGAACTCGGAGCTAGACCACCTGGCGTCGCTGCTCCCTTTCGAGCAGTCCGTCATCTCCAAGCTGGACAAGCTGTCCATCCTCCGTCTCGGAGTCTCCTACCTCCGCACCAAGAACTACTTCGCAGGTGAGTGCTGGGGATCGAGAGAGGGAAAGTGGAGCTGGGAGAGAGGGGGTGGAAGCGAAGAAGTAGGGAGTGAGGTGGAGGTGGGAGGGAGTGGGGTGGAGGTGGAGGTGGGAGGGAGTGGGGTGGAGGTGGGAGGGAGTGGGGTGGAGGTGGGAGGGAGTGGGGTGGAGGTGGGAGGGAGTGGGGTGTAGGTGGGAGAAAGTGGGGTGGAGGTGGAAGGGACTGGGATGGAGGTGGGAGGGAGTGGGGTGGAGGTGGGAGGGAGTGGGGTGGAGGTGGGAGGGAGTGGGGTGGAGGTGGGAGGGAGTGGGGTGGAGGTGGGAGGGAGTGGGGTGGAGGTGAGAGGGAGTGGGGTGGAGGTGGGAGGGAGTGAGGTGGAGGTGGGAGAGAGTGGGGTGGAGGTGGGAGTGAGTGAGGTGGAGGTGGGAGGGAGTGGGGTGGAGGTGGGAGGGAGTGAGGTTGAGGTGAGAGAGTGAGGTGGAGGTGGGAGGGGGTAGAGTGCAGGTCCGCCCGATTGTCTGACTGTGTGTATGTCTCTCTGTCTGTCTCTCTGTCTGTCTCTGTCTGTCTCGGTGTGTGTTGGGGGGGGGGGGGGGGGGTATGCGTGGCAGTGGGTGAGTGTGATTGTGCGGGTGTATTTGTGTACGAGC
>JAWQFJ010031857.1:7500-17500 GCA_034096865.1 Theodoxus fluviatilis | reverse complement strand
GAGGGAGGGGGAGTGAGAGAGAGAGAGAGAGAGAGAGAGAGAGAGAGAGGGAGGGAGAGAGAGAAAGAGAGAGAGAGAGAGAAGGGTGAGGCGGGGGTGGGGGTAATTGTTCGTATAAAGGGCCATTGAATGATTTTGTTGTATAGGAGCAGTAAGTGTAGTCTATTTGAAGAAATTACTTAAAACAGTTCAGATAACATCATTTTCGAACAAAACCAGTCGTGTTTTGAGATGAAAACCCTTCAATTAAGTGGTAACCTAATGAGTCTTGTAGTTACTTTGTGAAGGTAGGGCGTTGGTGTCATTGTACCGAAACCTAGATGTTCCGCTGAGATAAGACCAGCTACGTGTCATGTAAAACATTTTCCTTCATCATTTTCCTCTTTGCATTTCTTTCCGCTACTCCTACTGGCAAGGGGGGGGGGGGGGGGGGGGGACTTACGTGCAGTCTTCTCTTGCAAACGGTAGCATGACAGAATATGTTAAGAGAACTTCCAATAATATTGGAACCAAAAAAATGGTCAATCCAAGCATGGATACACTGTTTAGCACAGACAAGGATATCAATTTCAACAGATCCCACGCTTTCAAGAGTTAAGGGATCAAGAATGTTTGTCATGAAGTATTGTCTGGTTGTTTTATTCAATGCTTGCTGTGAATAATATTCACGCAGATGAATTATATGTCTAGTCTAGTCGATAACAGTGACGGTTGGCCCATTTATCATTGTTTTGTACTTGTCTTTAATATTAAATGCAGACAATTAATTCATTTTGCAATTCAAAATTTGACTCGGCTTTCATTCCCAACTGTGTCAATGTCGACAAAACTAACATCTTTTTAAAGCAGTGCCATTCAAAACTGCGTATGGAATGTTGAATAATTGCAAAACAAATGTCAGAGTTCGAATGTGAATTGACGGTTATAATATTGTGGTTTTGCTGAATACTGTGGAACTGATGCTCTAATTCCTTTCGCAACTACACATTTCCTTAGCGCAAATATATCTGGAGTTATAGCTTCACTCACTGTGGCAAAGCAATCGATAACTTTCTTAAATTTTGGACTAGAATATGTTGAATCATTCAGGCTTGACACTACTGATTTGAGGCATATTGTTGGTGATTCTAAAATAATCATATTTTATTCATCTGTCGGGTGTAGCGTTTTTTGGTCTCTTATTTATGCGTCTTTAAAAAGTGATCGATGTCGCCTTTGACAATTATATTTACAGTCTGAATATTTAGGGTTTTATTTCCTTATCAAATCAACTTGACTTTCCGCCAGTAGCTACATAAGTTTTCTTCTTTCTCTTTTTGTCTGTGTGACCATCTAAATGACTGCATCAGCCCTCCCCTCTCTCTCTCTCTCTCTCTCTCTCTCTCTCTCTCTGTCTCTTCCCCCAATTTCTATTCGTTTTCTACTTTATTCACCATCATCCCTCATTGCTTCCAACAGCCTCCGCTCAACACTGAACCGACGAAGACACCAGGTCATAGAGGGAGGAGGGGGGAGGAGATGAGGGCAGGAGATGAGGGTGGGGGGTGGGGGAGTAAGTGAAGGGGGTACCCCAAGGGTGCCCATGCGTGTCGCCTGTGACGCCGGCTATTATCCCCGCCTGTCGCGGGACTCTGGGTGGGGGCGAGGGGGCGATGAGGGGGGAGCGAGCTATCCCAGGGGGTGAGACAGGGGCAATGCCAGTGGGCTGGCGGTCATTGTTCGTCTTTGTGGGCCGACATGGCTCTAGAGAGGCAGCCACTCCATGCCAGACTGTGCACAAAAACCAATATTTGCTCTGGGTCTCCCGCTACTTCAACCACCGAGCCGCACGCTCCGCAGGGTGGGGATGGCTAACAGCGCTGCTGTAGGAAATTTTGGCTAAAGTGTGGACAAGATCAGGAGGTGGATCTGCGCCTGAAGTCCCTGAAGGTCTTGTCTATGTAGCCCAAAACTTCAACCTCTCCACAGGATGTTAAACTAGATGGAGACGGCTGATAGCACTGTTGTAGAGTTGGGTGTTGTCAAAAAGTGCAGATAAAGTAAGGAGAACCACAACAAAATAGATAAATGACAACAATATCTGGATTTGTGTATACATTTTTTCCAAATGAAAAATTACTTTAGTAATAGCAACCTTTTGTTGTAGATTTTCCTGATAAGAAAGCTACATTTAGATACAATAACCTTTTTTCTTCACAAAAGCTGGCCCAAATATTACAAAACATTGCGAATTCCTCGCCCCGCGCCCGCCCCCCCCCCCCCCCCCCCCCCCCCCTCCCCCCTCCCCCCCCCCATATTATCACTCATCAGTTCCAGCATAAGACTTTGCTGCCGAATTAATAGATCATCCGAAATTATTCATGATTTGATAGTACTGAATATTAGCATATATGCCATTACAAGATAGTCACTGCATGGTTCATGGAACTCTTTAAAATAAAATCTATTTCGTTTTGTTCCGAATATATTGAGGTAACGTTTGCGTATGGCGTCACTCGAGTGTGAGTGTGAGTGTGCGTGTTGTGCATATTTACCACGCAGCTTTGACAAAGAAAAGGTTATTGAAGATGCTCGCGTTGTACTCTTTTGAATGGGTGTAGGCAGTTTTCTTTCACCACATCAGACCAAAATAATTGACTGTCTCATCATTTTTCCTTTATAACTTTGGTCATAAGCTATTCTCGAAAAGAGAAAAAGCAGCAACAGATCACCAGAGTTGAACATGCTTATCAGGTTGATTTAAGTTATAAAGCAATGGCAGCAGATAAAGCTACATGTTTACATTTCTTTTCTTCGTCATTTCTTCTGGAAGTATCAAGAAAAAATATCCAAAAACACTGCCTCTGCGAGGACTCTTAATGTCACAAGAAGTTTTTACTATAAAAATACCATACCTGCAACATTGTTCTTCTTCAGCCTGAGTTAACAACGATGTTCCTCGAGGTTTTGCCAACTTTTCCCTGAAACCTCTCACTTGGACTCGATGGTGACTCGATCTTTTCGGCGCTTTGATTTTTAACTTCGTTCTTTTACTAAATCGCGCTGTTTGTCCTCTCGGCGCACTCTGGAGCTGAGGAGAACGCTGGATGCGAGTAAAACGTTTGGGACTCAATGTCAAGCACCCATTGTCGAGCGTGGCCGTTGGCAGAAAGATCTTTGTGGGAGTGGAGAGACAAACTGAGTCGGCCCCAATAGCTTCAGAACTCAAGCGCATGAATGGCTCGTGATGCGCGAAAAAACTTTAAAAACAAGTGGCATTTAATCCCATGCCTTTCCTCTAAAATGTCGACAAAACACGCCAGGCCTTTGTTGGAGCTGCCGAAACTGTCATGATGGACAATGATGACAGCGTTCGATGACAGAGGGGCACGTCTCGCGCCAAGATCGATGTGGGATTGTGTTTGATTTATTCGTCTTCATGCCCAAAGTAGAAATGCTCGCACGGAACGCGAAAACGACGAGGAGATGAATGATGCGTAGGCAAATACTGAGGCCACAAGACAAGTGCGATAACAACAACAATATCAACATAACAACAACAACAACAACATCAACAACCACCACCCCTTTATTCTCTTCCACAAAAAAGTTATACAGTTAGTATATAAAAACCATGGAATGATTAAGTCATACCCTGTCAGCCGTTGGTGAGATATTGGCTCTGTCGTTCTAACAAGTGTTGAACACTTTCAATAAATGATTATCGCGCCTTAGTCATCGATGCTGCTAAATGTGTGTGTGTGTGTGTGTGTGTGTGTGTGTGTGCGCGCGCGCGCATCTGTGTGTATGTGAGTGTGCGTATGTGCGTACATGCACGCCTGTTTGTGTGTGTGTGTATTTGCGCACATGCGCATGAAAGAGAGAGAAGAGAGAGAAAGAGAAAGAAAGAGAAAGAGAGAGAGAAAAAGAAAGAGAGAAAGAGATTAGAGAGAGAAGAGAGAGGAGAGGAGAGGTGAGTTTTTCCTGTGTGAGAGAAATATGTTGTCATGAAGAATACAATAAAACTTGTCTGGCTTTTTAAAATGTCCACGTTGATCTTTCTGAATGAGGTGCCGTGTTCTAGACCGTATGGATCAGCATGGATTGCGGTCAAGGAAAAAATAACTCAATATTTTTTCTTCTTCTCTATGTTGCATGCTATTTAGAGTGTAGCTGTGCTGTAGAAGAGACGTCAGAGGGGTTTGGGAAGGGAATGAGGCTGAGGGCCTGCTTGTTGTCAAAGCTTCGTAGCTATTCTAGTTGTTTTTTATGACCCATAATCTGAGCCTTGCAGGGAAGATGATTTTTTCTATGTGAGAAAAATATGTTATCAAAAGTAAGAAAATAAAACTTGTCTCAAAGAAAAAAAGCTTTTCTATTTCAATTTTTATTTAAGGTACCTGTTAAATTTTACAAGGTTGCCTCCCTGAACGTGGGGGTAGAGAGAGATATGTTACTTTCACTCAGATATCTATTTGTGAAAATGAAGAGTTTTTTTGGTAACATAGTGCGTTTAAATGCATGACATCTGGTAGGTCGTGTTTACTAATCTTGTGTTGACTAGAAATACGCGCAAACGTGTTCCTCCTTATTAAGTACATGATCTCTTCAACCGTTATGTCGCCTCTACTTTTTGCCGACGAGACCTTTTGGTAAAGGTTCCGTGAAAGGTCGCTTCATTGTGGTCTGAAATGCTATTTACGTCTGGCGACTTAAGCATGGCACATACACGCTTAGTAACTAATGTGCCTCCCGCAGTATTGCTCAAACAACCAATACAATAACTCACCGGGGAAAATGTGGCATTCAGAAGCCCTATTCATAGTGAGTAATGCTGTTTTACCAGTCAGCGTGTACGCACAAGAGTCTCTGGCCACTCGTGTTTGCTTAAACTGCTGCTGAATATCACAATTAACCTATCACGTCACCTCCCCCACAGCCAGATTTGAGACAAACGGTTCTACTGAGGTATTGAAGACTGTTGAAAACTGCCTTCATACACGGTTTCCTCCGATGATCTCTAAAAGTCCGACCTACACACACCACAGGCTCATGTTTTGCCCACAGCAGTGTTTCTCTCCCTGGAGCGTAAGCACTTTTTATTTCCAAACACGAGTCCACTTGTCTGATAAAGACTTTGCTGCCACGTGGAAGCTGCACGCGATGATGACAAGTTCATGCGCGCCAATAGGCTGGCGATGCACGCTGTGGTCGGTGCTGTGAAAGGTTAATTATAACCGGTCCTCACGGAGTTGATTGGATGCCTGAGAGGGTTTTAACCGCCGCCAAGGAGGTTGTGTTTTACCCTCGGTTAGTTCGTTAGTTAGTTATTCGGAAAAATAGCTGGAAAAATTCACAAAGGATTATGATGAAATTTGGTGGAACATCAGATTTTCACCAAAGAAAAAACTCAATTAGATTTTGAAAGGCCATATATTACCTCGTTTTGAAATTGGAAGCATAACGACGGATTTTATTGCACATCACGAAATCGATGACGTCAAACTACTGATTACGCCGGCGTATGCGTTCCACACTCAGACACCGCTAGTATGCACTAGAATGAGCCAGGCTTTGTAGCGCTAAGCCAGCTAGCAGAACATCCCGCCTGAATACGCAGGTCATGGAAGAGACATTTGTGGCTTTCTTTATGGAGGTTTGCACTCTCAGTGTGAGCTCTATATATATATATATATATATATATATATAGAATAAGAATTCCGGTGATTTTGATATGCGCAAATGTTCATTATTCATGCCCCTTTGAATACGTCTCTACTGAAAACGGATGTTGTTTTTTAAGAATGAAAGGTCTTTTAGATGTGCGAACAACACTTCATAATTAAGCAGGGTTTGCAGAGAATGGGCAATTTAATCGATGTCTAGCTCAAAGGAACTCCCGCAGTAGCCAATCAAAATGCACGTTACGTACAGACAAGCCTCCCATCTACAATGCCACCACACACTACAAGGATTCGTTTGCAAGCAATAATCAGGAGAACGACGAGGTGGGGTGTTATGCAAGCAGTCGCACTTTTTTTTGCACAAGAAACATTACACTGTATTCCTATAGACGTCCAAAACAACCATCTATCCTTGGATGCAAAACCTGAAACTCACAAACAGCACAGAGTGGTGTTTCAGCTTTCTTTATAGAGTAAATGTCGGTTTGACCGAAGTATCAGACCAAGTATAGCAACTGTCACTACTGACCTTTTCCGTGCAGTCGCACTCATTTCTTTGTTTCGTCTCAGTGCTTCAAACATGGCGCATCTCACCCCCTTGCCCAGGAACAGCTGAAGAAAGGAAACGGATGTGACGTATACTGGGCAGTCTCTAGCTGCTGAGGAAGAAATAGTGATTTTGAACATGACTTCTCTCGAAATTTACGTTATTACAGACCCATGACTGCTGTATTACTTATAGTACTGATATGAATTTACTAGCGATATAAAATAAATATCCTGACATTTTTTAGCCTTCAAGTTTCAAACAAGGAATTGTGATAGTTTATTATAATTAGTCTTTTGGTTCCTTACCGAAGCGAATATTTTGAAACAAGCACAGCTTCAGAGATCGCTGGACACAGCTCATCTAGTATCTATAGTCTTTAATTAATTTGTTAGAGAGAGAGAGAGAGAGAGAGAGAGAGAGAGAGAAACAGAGAGAGATAGAAACAGAGAGAGAAACATAGAGAGAGAGAGAGAAACAGAGAGAGAGAGAGAAACAGATAGAGAGAGAAACAGACAGAGAGAGAGAGAAACAGATAGAGAGAGAAACAGACAGAGAGAGAGAGAGAGAGAGAGAATATTAAATACGCAAAGTTGCATCTTGTGCACATGAAGACGGATTTAAAAGCTTCTTGATTGATTAAAGCAACCACAAGCTAAACGTAGCTCATCAAACTAGACTCTTATTTCTGGATGTAATTACGGGGGAAGGGGTTTACTTGGGCGTCTGGGTGATGCTTGTGTTCGTCTTCAATAGCCTATCAACACTAGAGAGGCATCCACTTTACGAACAGTAAAGCATGAGCGTAGACGTAAATTGCAGTGCAGTTGGGACAAACAGTGGCAGAGAGAACCTCACTTTTAAGCACGACAATTTCATGGCTTGATCCCTACAGCACTTCTGTAGTGGGTGGAAATATATCGGGTCAGACGTACATGAACGTCTGATCAGAAAACCATTACCTATATTCTGGAATTTAGCTAACGTTTACTTTGTTCTGTTCAACCAGTCAGACCTCAAACGTTTTCTATATCACGGATCCTCTTTCTTTTTGCCTCCATCAGCGGAGATGAAACACCGTTTTACACTGTTTTCTTCCTTGAAGACGAAGAGAAAATAATGCTGCCAAGAAGAAACATCACAGACAAATGAGAATTCGCTTCGTTGACCGACTCCTCCTCTCCCACTCTGACGTGTGAGTCGGCCGGTGCACATAACTGCAGAGGTATGCAGACTGGAAATGGCCGAGTAGCGCTAATGTGATTCTCACGTTGGACAACAAAACAGACGAGAGCTCCCGAGGCGAATAATTCTCAGAACTTTGGCCACGAAATCGAAATGCAGATCACTGGTGAAAACGAAAAAATAACCCTATTCCATTTCGGCCTGACTTTCATCAGAATGTGACCAAACTGAAGTACGGCATCATTTCAGGAAGATTCCTTGGGGACGTCTGAGAAAGAGGAAGGAAGCAGTGGTGATGGAAAAATACAAATTGTGGTAATAATTCCTTCCCCAGTCCTGCATTTCCACTCGGGCTCCGGTTCTTCTCTCAGAAGGTCTCGGAGACGTCTCTCTCATCATTCGCCCAGCTCTACCTCCAAACCTGCGGTCAGGTCCACCGCCCGCGGGCTGATCATTTCAAAGATAATGAAACTTCAAGGCACTATTGATTGAGATGGAGAACGCCAACAAGGGTGGCATGAAAAACAGGAATGGCCTGAAACGAATCGAAACGGCGAGGAGGACGGAAGAGAGGGAGAAAACCTCACGAGCCCGCCTCGACGGGAAGAGCTTGAAGGTCGAGGAGGGTGGGGGAGGGGTTGAGTGGGAGGAGGATAGAGGTGGAGTGGGTGGGGTGGGGTGGAGGAGACGGTGTTGGGGAGGGAGGACTAGGAGGGGGCGGGAGATAAGGAAGAGAAATGGAGAGACTCGAGTGATGTGGGTTTGCCAATGACGAGGAACGGGGAGGAAGGAAGAGGAGGTGGAGAGGGGGGTGGGGGTGGGGTGGGGGGGGGGGAGAATGGGGGAAAGTTGGTTTGCCTTGGATGGCGTAATGGCGAACGGGCCCAAACCGAAAAGCGAAAAGGGAGCCGCGCCTTGCCTCGGGGCTGGGGGATCAATTTTCTTTTCCTACAATTACATTTCTCCTGTAGTCGCGAGTCCTTCGCCCGCCGATGCCTGCCAATCAATCTCTGGAAATGAAAAATGTCAGTATTATTTAGGCGACCGCTGCTCGGGAGGGGAGCTAGTCGGTAGTGGGGTAATTACCACCGCTATTTAATCAGCCCACTGTCGTTTCGCATGAGCCCCCATTGTCGTCTCCACACAGGCTGGGACAGGCGGGCAAGCGTTGGGTCCCTCCTGGCTTTGAAGTGTCAATCAAGGGACAGTTTTCATTATGGCGCTGGTAAATAATTCACTGACGAGGGACGAAGACTTATGCCGGCGACTGAGGGAGGGACAATTATCTCCACCTGAACTGGGCTCGCTCAACGGTGGAGGCCTGAAAAAATGTCGTCTGCTCCTGGAGGGAGAACGCCCGAGTTCTGGAGGCGCCTTGCTCTCGTTGGAGGGGAGGCCGCGAGTCGATCGGGACTTAACAGGGTTTACTCCCAGCGGGGCCTCCATACAGGTAATTACAGGTGTGCCAATGAGTGCTGTCAAACAAATGGCGCACGACGCACGCACTTTTTACCTGCATATGCAGGTGGAATTATGCCTGCAGAACCCCTGGGGCTCATTTTGACCGGAGGGCCCCTCGATAAGAGTAGATGAGAATTAACATCGGCACCGTCGTAGATGAAAGTTCTTTTGTCGCCTAACAAGGCAGAATTTCATGCATTGAAGCAAGGATTAAAAATAAACATACTGCATTGTTTACTCTTATGTAATCGGAAGCAGAGGGCTAATATTGAGCAAAACCGGGGAAATAATGAGTGTGGAAACAATGTCAGTTCTTGAAAATTTGTTAAAATCAAGTAATAAAACCGAGACGCCGGTACTGTGATCAGCTTTTGTTTGGCGGAATTTTTCTTCATAGCACGTGTGCAGCTGCACGAAACTCTCCAAACCTACCTGTTGCAGAACTTTTCCCAAGCAAACGCGAAAAACGCATAGATCAATTTTATCAAATCGCACGCGTCTTCTCGTAACAAAAGACGCTTTCACGCACCATAAATTCATGACCATAAATTCTTCACCAATGCTAACCCTCTCGCAGACGAAGCAGGCACACAAATCGACACTGTTAACGCTTGACTCCTTCAAAACTACGAGTCAGAAGCGTGCACGGCCATAGACACTCATAGAAGTTGTTGTTACGAGTGTCTATGGCACGGCTCAGAAACATGCCAAGACGCGGAACGTATCACAGCAATGCGTCGTGGTTCGAGAACCTTTACACAATCTATACCACAGGTATCGGCGAGACTCGACAAGGGTTAATCTTCGATGACTCCTGAGCGAGTCCAATTCTTGACCTTGTCGACCTTTGCTCATGGCCAGACAATCACGCAAAGACACAGGCTGTGCACTTGCAGCTCGAAATGCGCGGATTGCACTGCGCCGTGCAACTCGTGCTGAATGCTGGGCGGGGCGCAGTCACCACGGGGCGACATCGGACTCCCTGGCAATCCGCCTTATCCTGGTTGACTTTTGACCCCGGTCGCTGCCTGGACGAAATCTCCGCTGTCTCGACGCCGACTGCGCGCGTCACTTAGTCTCGATGACATTAATCCCAACTTTTTTTCAAAGTCCTCCCTGGACCGAGCAGCTTCAACTTAGTTTT
>JAWQFJ010031849.1:52500-62356 GCA_034096865.1 Theodoxus fluviatilis | reverse complement strand
AGTCATTGAGCATCGTCAAATTCCCCCCCTTCGTTCTCGGCTACCTCTCCTCGCACAATATTCCTCCCATTTTGGAAACCTTCTGTGAGCGATTTTAACATTCATAACCTGTCACCCTTTTCACAATCTCCATCAGGCGATGATGTGTTTCCCGCCTTATCTTGTTATCTTAACTGTGACTGGTCGGTTGATCTTACTACAGTTTTGGTACACATAGAACTTGACCTTGAATAGAAGTTGTCCTAAAAGCTGTACGTGATCAACGGGAATATCCTGTTGCCCCAATCTCATACTCACAGTTTTTGTAATTGTTGTGTCTTATTACAATAACCTTCTTGGTAGAAAGTGTCAGTTGTTCGGGTAAGAAGCCCAACTAAAGAGATACAAATCAAAATCTTATCTTGAAAACAAATCATGCAATTTTCTGTCTTTGGGATTCTACGCAGTGAAAAGAAGTTTTGTAAATCTATTGTAATCTAATGATTGCAGATTGTCGTTGAGTTCAAACATGAGAGTATTAACGGATCTACAGATGATGTTTCCGTCTGTAAATACCTGAAGTAGATAAACATGAAAACGAGTATATAGAATAAAAATCACTCATGTATGTACCTTTATTTAAGTTTTTATTTAAGTTACCACAAACAGTGTTTGCATATAACTGCGTCCGACATAACTGTACTGGGTTTTCTCCTTCCTATCTCAATACAAGGCGCTTGTTTCATGCACCTGAAACTACTTAGTCAACTGCTCTTACTGCCTAGCAGACTGAATTTCTGGGATATCCAGTACTGAACTCATATTCAAGATATACGCGCGCGCACACACACACACACACACACATACCACGCACACACACCACGCACACACCACGCACACACACCACGCACACACACCACGCACACACACCACGCACACACACACACCACACACACAAATACACAAACGCACACATACACGCAAACACCACACACACACACACACACACACACAGACATATATATATATATATATATATATATATATATATATATATACATGCACACCACACATACACACACACACACACACATTCACGCACATACGCACTCACACACACACACACACACAAACACGCACACACACTCACATACACACACACACACACACACACACACACACACAGGCACACACACACACACATTCATGTATATACACACACACAAACACCGTTTTAGCAGCGCTACAGTGGTTGCAGTCAGGAAATGGAGCCTTCTGGGCTGTATATCTTCTCTTTTGTCCTGCACCCTTTTTGATCTGGGCGTGAGGTTTTGCGTCCATGGCCTTCATTTCCGCCTGATCAAGTCGTGAATGATTGTTTTATCGAAAGGGACCATTCAGTCATTGAACGAGCGCAGATCTTAAATGAGACGAATTTGCTATTAAGAACAGAGAGCCAGGACAACTCTTGCAGATCCAAAATGTAACAACAACTAGATGGGTTTCCCCTCCACCCCCATCCCACAACGCTCACTCTTTCCAATAAAATTTAAATTTTCCCCCACTGCTTTCAAAGCGATTTTATTCAATTGAAATCTAGAGCACGTCTCAGTTCTCACGCACCAAAGATTAAAAAAACACCGGAAGACAAACCAGTCAATTTCTTTGCGTGTAGTGGCCTACGTCAAGTTTCAACCTTTATCAGTCACGGATTCACAGGGTCTTTGAACTCTTCCCACTGTGCACTTCTCCCAGCTACAGAAGTTGAACACGCAGCAGAAATCTCAGCCTCCATCTCTGGGGAGGTCTCCTTCCTTGCTGTAGACAGGCAGGATGCGTGTCCAGGGATGATGTTGGAGAGGGCTATCGCCAGGCCTGGCCACGGGCCTTATTGACAAGCCTCTTGGACCTGCTTCAGACCGCCTTCTTGCGCCTCGATCACTCCATGATAAGACAGAATTGCGAGGGATTCTGCAGACGCCGGTCTCTGTGAAGCTTTTATCGTGGAGGTTCGTGCGCCTCGAAGACAAAAGCAAGACCCGCTGCAAAAGAATCTTTGGTTCTATCTTTTCCTCATCCGCACTTCCCGGGAGAGTAAGCCCCATGGCTGAGACAATTCCTTCCCTTCTCAATGGCTGGTGTACTAAGGTGGTTATCGACCCGAGATGCGAGACACCGGCCTCCATTACCTCCTGGCCTCTTGCCGCATCAGGGCTCACCGTGCATCCAAAGCAGCCGTAGCGGACTGTAATGGGGCGTTAGCAGATCTCGGTAGCGCAGTGGCCGTCCCCATCCAGGGCGTGGTCACTGAGTGCCAACACGCTCGTGTGGTTCGTCGTGACTCCAACGCCTAATTCAGTCTCATAGCAGTCGTAGTACTTGTAGAGATAGTTGCGCTCCTCATCCAGACAAGAGTGTAGTTGATACACAGCCCATAGAGAGTAGCCTCGGCTGAGAAGGTGCGAAACACCGCGACCGTTGTCCGAACAAGCCCAAATCAGGTAGACGCTCCAGAGTAGGGGCTCAATTCCACCGAGCCCACAGTCGATGTATATATATCGGGACTGTATGCTGGTTGTTATCCGTTTCGCAAGATTCTACTTGCATTCACATCAACATCAAAGTAGTCACAGCCAGCGCGCGTACTGTGATATCTGGGAGTGCGAATTTAAATCACACCACATTCAAGCCTCCCCTGGCAAAATTGCTGCGAGTAGGTGCGGCTCTGCGCGGAGCGGGGCCGTTTGAAGAGCTCTCGTACCTGCACTTTGCGCTAACTAGTTAACGGGCATCAGGCGCCACATGCTGTATGCTATATGCAGACGTCTCACTCTTCCGCATAATACAAATAGACGGAAAGCTCCCCATCCATGGTGAAGGCTTCGAGCCAGAGGAAAACGTTATTACAATATTATATTCAATCGACCTGCCCCGTCTTAGCATATTACCCGGGAGGGGAGCAGGGGCGGTGTGGGTAGAGTAAGGGACTGCCTCATGCGACTCAATGGCCACACAGAGTTAGTGTCGCTGGACCATGGCGTGGCGTCATCCATGTCTATAGGTGTATCTGATACTGCCATCTGTCCATGCGCGTCTACCTAGCCTGCCTCTGTCTGTCGTCCTGTCTGCTACGCCCTCGCTCTAGCCTACTCCCTGCGTCTGCTACTCGTCTCTCTCACCCCTCCACACCCCACGCCACGCTCCCCTAACCTCTCTCTATCTCTCCTGATTATCTGCTCTTCTACGCGTATCTGTCTGTACATCACCTACTCTCTTCCTCGTCGTTCAAAGCTCTCTCTCTATCATGTGTGGTCCTCGTGCCAACCCCAGTCGCATGTCTAGGTAACTTCGAGAGTTCAGCATCTCTCCATTCACGGCCCCGCCTCCCAGGCCTGAGACGTGGTCCGCCAGAAACCCAATCACACCATCACGAGGTGATTACCTCTTCGGATGATCTAGTTGCTCGGTTGCATTCCCCTCATCTCTTAGGTCTGCTCTGTTTCTCATTCATCGATTCTCGCGTGGTCCCCCATACCTCCCGCTGCTTCTGCTTACCTGTGCCTTATGTCGGGTCTCTAGCCTCTCTCTCCTCTACATCTACTCACCTCTACCTCTGCATTCTGCACTCTACTCTTCCGCCATTAACAAATCCTGATCAGCAGTATTCAAAGCACACACCCTAATGGCGGCAATTGCCAGACAAGCCACTAATAAGGTCGTAGAACCGGAAGGTAGGCAACCCAACGCAAATACAGCCGCGGCACGCAAGTCTAATTCTGGAAGCGGAAGTGAGCCAGGAAGTGAGAGTTGAGCATGTCGGGAGGTTATCGATGTCACAGCAAAAAGGACTGTGTGGTTGACGGATATTCTCGGATTAGGAAAAGTGAAGGGGTGGTAAGATGGACTCCAACCCAACCGGGGTGGAACGTAATGTAAGCGTTCGAAAACGAGGCGTGACTGTTATTACAACGCGGACGTAACACGTCATCGCTACATCATCATTGCGTCATCGATACGTCATCGTTACCATGGCAACATCAACACGGCCAGATCGGTGAGAACCGACTGAGATTTGAGCCGGTAATTAACTGCCTGTCGTCCGCGTCGTTCAAGTCGCGGCCCAGAGTGGGCACCACGAATCAACATCAGTTTTCTCACGTCACCGACTTGCGTGTGACTGCAATGACGAGGCGTGGCACGTCCGCTGAAACCCGGCCAGGAAGTTTTTCAGATTGGTCACTCGATAACTTGACGTACGAGTGGGAATCTATCCCTTGAAGATTGGGTTTGCCCTGCTTCCATGAGTTTCTCACTTCTGCCCCACGAAATGCGACATTCGTCAAGTCAGTTTTGACGTAGTTAAGGAGAATAACTTTGTAAATTCCGCTGTACATGTACAGGAAGACAGGCACCGCTGGTTATAAAGGGGCATTGATAATGGTGACTCCATCAGAGACGTTACAGAGTTGACAGGACCTGAAATGTGAGTGATAGGCGGCTTTGCCCGTTTGTAGAGCGTTGAGCCACAGCTAACCCTTTACCAAATGAAGTAGAAACTTGCTATTTGATCTTGTATGCTCTTAGAGTGTATCCTGCAGATAATGTACATTACATTATGCCAGTGCACACATACACGCATACACACACGCATGCACGCACGCAAACACACACACACAAACGCACGCACACACACGTGCGCGCACATACACACACAAACATACATCCACAAACACACAAACAAGCACACATACACACACCCACACGCGCACACACACACAAATACACACACACACACACACACACACACAAACGTACGCACGCACACACACATACACACACGCGCACATGCTTATGGACACACGCGCACGCACATACACACACAAACATACATCCACAAACACACAAACAAGCACACATACACACACGCGCGCGCACACACACACACACAAATACACACACACATGCACACACAAACGTACAAATAAGCACACATACCCACTTACACACACAGAGACAAACACACACAAACACACACAGAGACAAACACACACACACACACACACACACACACACACACACACACACACACACACACACACACACACACACACACACAAAGACATTACTGGCATTACGATCATAGCTTGTGACAAATAAAACTACGCTATGTGTCACAGCAGGCATCAACAGCAACAGCATCAGCAGCAACAACAACAACAACAACAACAGTATCATTGTCATCTCCACCACAAATATAAAACTGCTGTCAGTGAATTTTTTCTCTCCTGAAAACACACCCAAACCAAGCTGAAAACTTCTCAAAATGTACGTATATTTATGTCCAGCCTGAAAGCGACCAGTCGATGATAAACTGAGAGACAGAAAGTGCGGCCAATTGTCTGTCACTCCCCGGGGGAGTCAGTCACTCACAGCAGAGTCTGTCACTCACAGGGGGAGTCAGTCACTCACAGGGGGAGTCAGTCACTCACAGGGGAGTCTGTCACTCACAGGGGAGTCAGTCACTCACAGGGGGAGTCAGTCACTCACAGGGGAGTAAGTCACCCACAGGGAATCCAGTCACTCACAGGGGACTCGGTTACTCTCAAAGGGAGTCAGTCACTCCCAAAGGGAGCCAGTCACTCACAGGGGAGTCTGTCACTCACATGTGGATTCAGTCACTCACAGGGGAGTCAGTCACTCCCAAAGATAGTCTGTCACTCACAGGGTGAGTCAGTCACTCACAGGGGAGTCAGTCACTCACAGGGTGAGTCAGTCACTCACAGGGGGAATCACTCACAGGGGGAGTCTGTCACTCCCAAAGGGAGTCAGTCACTCACAGGGGGAGTCAGTCACTAACAGGGGAGTCTGTCACTCCCAAGGGGAGTCAGTCACTCACAGGGGGAGTCAGACACTCACAGGGGAGTCAGTCACTCCCAAAGGGAGACAGTCACTCACAGGGAGAGTCAGTCACTCACAGGGAGAGTCAGTCACTCACAGGGGGGTCTGTCACTCCCAAAGGAAGTCAGTCACTCACAGGGGAATCTCTCACTCCCAAAGGGAGTCAGTCACACACATGGGAGTCTGTCACTCACAGGGGAGTTTGTCACTCACAGGGGAGTCTGTCACTCCCAAAAGGAATCAATCACTCACAAAGGAGTCTGTCACTCCCAAAGGGAGTCTGTCACTCACAGGGGGAGTCAGTCACTCACAGGGGTAGTCAGTCACTCACAGGGGAGTCTGTCACTCACAGGGGAGTCTGTCACTCCCAAAGGGAGTCACTCACAGGGGGAGTCAGTCACTCACAGGGAAGTGAGTCACTCCCAAAGGGAGTCAGTCACTCACAGGGGGAGTCTGTCACTCACAGGGGTGTCTGTCACTCACAGGGGAGTATGTCACTCACAGGGCAGTCTGTCACTCACAGAGGAGTCAGTCACTCTCAAAGGGAGTCAGTCACTCACAGGGGAGTCAGTCACTCACAGGGGAGTATGTCACTTACAGGGCAGTCTGTCACTCACAGGGGAGTCAGTCACTCAGAGGGAAGTCTGTCACTCCGAAGGGAGTCAGTCACTCGCAGGAGAGTCTGTCACTCCTAGAGAGAGTCAGTCACTCACAGGGGAGTCAGTCACTCCCAAAGGGGGTCAGTCTCTCCCCGGGGGAGTCAGTCACTCACAGGAGAGTCTTTCACTCACAGGGGGAGTCAGTCACTCACAGGGGAGTCTGTCACTCCCAAAGAGAGTCTTTTACTCCCAAAGGGAGTATGTCACTCACATGGGAGTATGTCACTCACAGGGTTAGTCAGTCATTCTCATGGGGAGTCTGTCACTCACAGGGGTAGTCAGTCATTCACAGGGGGAGTTAGTCACTCACAGGGGAGTCTGTCACTCCCAAAGGGAGTCAGACACTCACAGGGGGAGTCAGTCACTTACAGGGGAGTATGTCACTCCCAAAGGGAGTCATTCACTAACAGGGGGAGTCAGTCACTCACAGGGAAGTATGTCACTCCCAAAGGTAGTTAGTCACTCACAGGGGGAGTCTGTCACTCACAGGGGAGTCAGCCACTCCCAAAGATAGTCTGCCACTCACAACGTGAGTCAGTCACTCACAGGGGAGTCAGTCACTCACAGGGGGAGTCAGTCACTTACAGGGGAGTCGGTTACTCTCAAAGGAAGCTAGTCACTCCCAAAGGGAGTCAGTCACTCACAGGGGAGTCAGTCACTCCCAAGGGAGTCAGTCACTCACAGGGGAGTCTGTCACTCACAGGGGAGTCTGTCACTCCCAAAAGGAGTCAGTCACTCACAGAGGAGTCTGTCACTCCCAAAGGGAGACAGGCACTTACAGGGGAGTCAGTCACTCACAGGGGAGTCAGTCACTATCCTGGGGAGTCTGTCACTCACAGGGGAGTCTGTCACTCCCCGGTTGAGTCAGTCACATACAGGGGAGTCAGTCACTCACAGCAGAGTCTGTCACTTCCAAAGAGAGTCAGGCACTCACAGGGGGATTCAGTCACTCAAAGAAGAGTCAGTCACTCACAAGGGAGTCTGTCACTCACAGGGGAGTCTGTCACTCACATGTTCGTCTGTCACTCACAGGGAAGTCTGTCACTCACAGGGGAGTCTGTCACTCACAGGGGAATCAGTCACTCACAGGTGAGTCTGTCACTCCCAAAGGGATTCAGTCACTTATAGTAGGATTCAGTCACTCACAGGGGAGTCTGTCACTTCCCGGGAGAGTCAGTCACTCACAGGGGGAGTCTGTCACTCACAGGGGAGTCTGTCACTCACAGGGAAGTCTGTCACTCACAGGGGAGTCTGTCACTCACAGGGGAATCAGTCACTCACAGGGGAGTCTGTCACTCCCAAAGGGAGTCAGTCCCTCACAGGTTCCTCTGTCACTCACAGGAGGATTCAGTCACTCACAGGGGAGTCAGTCACTTTCAAAGGGGAGTCTGTCACTCACAGTTGGAGTCAGTCACTCACATAAAATGGAAGTCTAGGTTGTCGGTGCGGCCAATTTGGAAGATGGGGGAGGGGGATGCAATGAGAAGCAGACTTTTTGCCCCTGGAAACTCCACACGTCCACCCCGCGCTGCACTCGGGTGCCTGCACCATCCCCAGCCTTCACTAATGTCAGACCCCCAGAGGCGATGCTGCAACCCCTGTCACCCTCCGACCTTTGGTAGGCTTTTCTACAAACGGGCTTTCATGGCGGATCTAGTGTCCTCCGCTCCAGACTGACCAGTTTCAAACGTGCCTACTTCTTGTCGAGGCCTGTAATGAGTTTCATTAGGTCAGGTTCAGCTTGCTTCAAAGTATCAAAAACAGTTCTGATAGTCTTGCCCCAAAACAGTACGGAGCTCTCTCTGGTGTATTAAGGAGCACAGGATGTTTGGGAGTTTGTGGTTTGCTTGGTAGTGCATAAAAACTGTAACGTATATTTGGTAAAATCCTATTTTGAACGTACTCATTTCAGCAAATGAAATGTTTTAAGTGTTGCGATGACAATCACTGACAAACACGTTAGCATTCTGTTCCATTTTAATCATTCATTTTCGCCTCTACCATTGCAATCACCAGAATTATAATAATCGCCATCACTATCGTCACCACCACCACCACCACCATCACCACCACTATCACCACCACCACCACCATCGCCGCCACAGCCATCATCATCATCATCATCATCATCATCATCATCATCATCATCATCATCATCATCATCACCACCACCACCACCACCACCACCACCACCACCACCACCACCACCACCACCACCACCACCACCACCACCACCATCACCACCACCACCAATGTCAATCACATCGACGAGGAAGAGGACAACATGTATATAAGCATGCAGATGACTACAGAGATTATGAAGACATATAAAGCGACCAAATGACGACGAAGACAAAAATAACACGCACAATGAGTACTCACAACCATATAAAACTGATGACAGTGATGAGTTAAAAGAGAATTGCTTTCCATAGAAACGTCAGTGACAACGAAAACAAACGACAACGATAAAACGACGAAAAGGATAATGATGGAAGAGGATAAAGAGCTGAAGTGGGAGGAGAGAGGAATGCAAGGAGTGTGGTCAGTATAAAGAAGACAGCAGCGAAAATTCTTCGAGTCCGTTACACACGATGCGACGAAGCGAACCTGTTTCTTCGCTTCTCGTCGCGACGAGCTTCTCTTTGACGAGTTGGTCATTCAGAACAAAGACATTATATGCTATCTTTTAGATAGTGTATCTGTCCATAGCTACTTGATACTACACGGCTTCTATCATGCAACTCGGTGGTTTCTCCCAGGGGCTCTCTCCTGATTGGTTGATTGATGGCTGCACCGCTGCCTTGTCGCTGGCAAATAGACAGCTTTCTATTCCAGTCAGCGAGCTTTTGTATGCAGAAACGATCTGCTTGCCTCTTCGTCGCTTCGTTGCATCGTCTCCAATGGCTTCAAAAGGTGGTGACGACGACGGCGGAATTCGCTATGGACAATTTAATTTCCTGGTACATAATGCAAGTATTATGACTGTTATATAATCAAATCAAACAAAGCAGCTTATTGAGTGAGGAGCATTCCAAAAACGGAAAACATTCCTGGCACAGAAACGCTCAGATTGCCGTTGTAGTTGGGGTGCTTGGACAGCCTGCAGCAAAGAGCGTGCCTTTTGAAATGTCAGGGCTTCATTGCCCGTAGGAATGAACTTTTTTTATATAAAACAGAGACAGAATGCAGAGAGAAGAGAGAGAGAGAGAGAGAGAGAGAGAGAGAGAGAGAGAGAGAGAGATTGAGTGATTGATTGATTGAGTGATTGATTGCTTTATTGCGGCCGACGACCAGTCAAGAAAGGAAATATAACTTGA
>JAWQFJ010031849.1:17500-47500 GCA_034096865.1 Theodoxus fluviatilis | reverse complement strand
AAGCCCGCGCAACATAGATACGAACAAACTACAAGGAGTCCAAATTCCAGGCGAAAGTACCGACAGTCGTTTCCCGCGATTCTGATGACACAGTTTGGATTAGCGCAGCATCAGGGGCCGTCGTCAAGGTTACCTGCCCGGAGACGTCGATCCCAGGACCTGCTACGTGATCAGAATTGGTGACGGCACCGCCTTCCTCCATATCGATTCGTCGCGACTATCAAAAGTAAGATGATCGTGGCAGCGCCAGGGGAGGGCGCGGTGAGCTTTCAACCGCTGCTGGCGGGGGCTTGGAAGTTGAAGGCCTACAGGCTTCCTTTTGGACGAGGCTTTTCAAGACCAGAAATTAGAACCGTCATCCATTGTGAGCGCAAAATGTCAACGCCAGCTTCTCTGCTGGCTACGAAGAGGATGGATGGTGGGAGTATTATATTTTTTCTCCCTCTGTTGTAATAATGATGAATATATAAGAGAAACGAATGAGTCTATGGTACGTCCTCGGGGATTTGGTTCGGCAGTAGCAGAAAAAGTTGGGGGGAAAATAGGTCTGTAAAGGTTAGGATGACGCGAGTTGTAAGTGTCATGTTTCGAGTGATTAAAGAACTGTTTTGATGAACGTTTTACATTAGATATAAAAAGTGTATTTCGTTAATGTTTAAAAGAGGATTTCAATTTCTCCACATGCAATAAAACTTGAAGGTCAATGCAGTTCTGTGGTTTCCACTATTTGATTTCATTTTCTTCCAGCAAATCTAACGTTTACCCGTCATGGCTGACCATGCCAATGCAAAGTACAGTGCATTTACCAGCCAGCGCACAATACTGTTTTTCTTTTTCTTTTCTTCAAATACGGTTGATTCCACCAGAGAAACATTAGAAGAAAATGTTGGTATGTTGTGATAGGTGTTTTGTTACTCCACTAAACTGTTTCTATCTTTGTTATGTTGTGCCCAGCTCAAAAAGGAGGGTTCTCATTCCTTTAAATTTCAATACCTATCCAGAGCTTCATAGCCTCTTTTTCGCTTGTGAGCGTCCACGTGAAAAAAAGGATAAAGTCCGATAGAGAGTTCGAGCAATCAACCAAAATAAGAACAAAAAGAAGAAGAAGAAGAAGAAGAAGAAGAAGAAGAAGAAGAAGAAGAAGAAGAAGAAGAAGAAGAAGAAGAAGAAGAAAAGGAAACCAATCATTCTGTTTTTTTCTCTCTAAAAGTTTGGTATCTGTACTTTGTTGTGCAGTTTGTTTTTAGATATAAACTAGTTGTGTATTTTGAAATCAATTTACTGAAGAACAGTTGTAGCAGTGACAGAAGGGGGGGGGGGGGATTTTCAACTTTCAGAGGCAAAATATTCAAAATTAAGGTAGAAAGATCACACATATCTTAAAATTCGTTATATTTTTTCTGGTAGGGGTTTTCTTTCTCGATGATTGAATATCTTTTTTTATTCATTTGCTCATGCTAAAAGTGGGGATGAGGGATGGGGGTTGGGGAATGCAATTTAAGATTGTAGTCTCCTTTGAATTGGACACTCTCATTTCTTTACAGACACCGGGGAAACCAGTCATTGAGGCCGTAAAGAGGAATACAAAAACATGCAAAATTCCGTTTCTCACATGCTTGCCGGGTTCCACTCGACAGAGGCAGATACAATTAGCTTCAAGAATAAAATGCATCTGTCCTTCCTCCTCGACTGAAAACAAATTGTTTTGAATTTGCGGATATTCCTCCCAAAGATTGGCCTTCACAAGCACTTTTAAGTGAAACACTTTAGTAATTGACTGCTTGTAGATGTGTCCTGGTCCTCGACGCTGAGCTGTGTTGCAAAATGAAAGACAAACATTTGCTACTTTATGGAAGCATGCATCACAATGAAAAATTCCAACAAGACCAAGTGAGACATTTGATTGCATCCCTTTGGAGGACGGACAAACTCTGTAACCTACTTGCGCGGACCTCATCGATTGTCATCAACGCGACTGTCAGTTCGTCCATGGAATCGTCTTCACGAATGCAGCCATTACTGAGTAATGTGTCCCGGTGATTGTTCATTCTGACAATTATCATAACAGCACCGGTCCATGGTACTGTGTAATAATAATAATAATAATAATAATAATAATAATAATAATAATAATAATAATAATAATAATAATAATATAGTTTATTTACGTACATACCTTCCCTTGACAGGCAAGCTCATGGCGTTTACAATTCAAAGAATCAACACTCATACAACCGCTCAACACCACATTCCCACAAAAACTCACACACTACACACATAAACAAAACAAAAACTAAAGTCCAATACAACAAACTATACAATATACACAGCACTTGCAGGCAAGGTCAAGTAAGGCGAAGCAGCTCAGCGGGAAAGGCGGATCGGAAGAGGTGGGTCTTTAGAGCACTTTTGAACTGGGGCAGAGTGTCCACGCATTACTTATTTATCTCACATCAAAGTGCTCGGGTTTGCGGGCTGTGTTATGCAGGTCACGGTCCTCTTCCTGACTGGTACAGAAAAATGGCATGCACTTAGCTCCGATCAGATTTAAAGGCACAATAGGCCGATTATCATAACCTCAAAAGACCATCCTTCGAACAGGCCAAGAAGGTCCGTGTTTGTTTCCTTTTTGGTGGGCAAATTATTATCATTAGATAAAGAATTTGTCCAGGTATTCAAACATCAGTTTGTTCGAAACATTGGTGCATATACGAGGATGAGTCAAATGATAACCTTTAAAATGCGAGAGAAAAATATTGTTACAACGCTCAGTTTTTCTGAAAGCTGGTAAAAGTGTTACTTTTTGTTTGGAGACTGACCGACAGGTTGCAGCAGCATGATGTAGAAACTTCATACTACGGCACAGCATTAGTGCACAGGTTGTTGCCCCACTTGCAACATGCATCTAAGAGGAACTTCTGTCATTCGTTTTCGAATAGTGAAGGGGTGAAACTCATCGAAATTCACCAACGATTGAAACTCAGTATGTTGTTGCTTGTCTGTCACTACAACAACGTCTCCTGTTAACATTCTTCCCAGAAAGCCATCACTTCCTGTTTCAAAAAACCGCAAAAGATCTTGACAGGCATCAACACGTCGTTCTTTCAATTCTACAGTCAGCTGTTGTGGCACCCATCTTGCATACACTTTGCGGAACTGCAGAACATCATGGATGATAAGATAATTGTTGTGCTGATCAATGACTCGTACCTAGAAGTGTGGTTATTTTCATCCAATTTATTGTGCGGCGATTTTCCTTCTCGATGGCTTCAACTGCTGCAATGTGCTCTGGTGCCACTACTCGGTGTGCCTGACCTGATCGAGGCGAGCCTGTTACTGAACTCACGCCGTATTGAAGCTTTCCAGTCCACTCGTACACTTGTTTTGGTGACAGACATGAAGAATCACACTGAGCATTCATTCGGAGGTGAATTTCAATGGGTTTCACCCCTTAACTATTCAAAAACGAATGACAGAACGCTGTTCCTCTTTGGTGCACGTTGCAAGTGGGACAGCCATCTTAAAGCTACTGCTGCACAGTAGTATGATGTTGCTACATAATGCTGCCACCCTCGGTCACTATCCAAACAAAAAGTAACAGTTTTGCAAGTTTTCAGAACAATCGGGCTTTGTAATAAATTTATTGTTAAACCCCTTTTCAGGTTTTCATTTGACTCACTCTCTTCATATGCATCGTGGTTTTTAGAAGAATTTTTTTCCCAAGTGATCTATTTACCAAAACTGTCGTTAGCATTTCTCTCCTATTACTTGTATCATTGTCGACGAACAATGAAATGATATACATTTAGTGCTTTGTCTAAGCAGAACTGTAGGGATACGAGATCTTTAGCAGTGTACGTAAATAGCTACATTTGGGTCCCTTTCTACCGATTATGCTTAATTTCAGTGTTCTTGTAACAGTATAGTGGTCCAACAAAATGTATTTGTTCGTTAGTTTGTCAGTACGTTTACATCTTATTGCAAAATTTCTCAATTCTCACCATCGCAACTCCATCTCTTCATCCATCAACTCAAACACACACGCTCTACAAATTCCATCCACAATCCAATAAGGCCACCTAATATCCATGGTTGACAGCAGGTCGAAAAGCGACCCATCGTGGCCGAGGTTTCTTCGTCTTGATTGCCTGGACAGAGAGATACGACCTCAGGGGTGACGGATCTCAGTCGAAGGATTCTGTCAAGCGTTCGGACAACGTCTTCCCCAAGAGGAGCCGCACCAAGGGCATCGGAACGGCAGCATCAAGGGTCGATGGCTCACGTAATGGAACAATCCGCCGATAGCGTTAATCTCGGGGCTGGTGGGTTCGGCCTATTTCCTTGCCGGGTCCCCGGTCTCTGCCGGCACTTTAATCTCTTCTTAATGACGTCCAATTTAAGCTTTGCCGCACTGGAAATGGAGGCCGCCCTGGCTACAGAGGAAAGCGGAAATTGTGGTTACGAAAGATACTGGCGCTGTCTCTACCTTACTTCATTGGCCAGGCCCATCGGGGGGGCAAAACACAAGTGTCATGTGAGCTGAATACTAAGCGGAGAATCCACCTGGGGATTTATCGCAGAGTATTCCCCTACCCATCGGTTCTTCCCTGTCTCTCACGCATGACCTGCCCCATCCCAAAACCACTTTGTCTCTCTCTCTCTCTCTCTCTCTCTCTCTCTCTCTCTCTCTCTCTCTCTCTCTGTCTCTCTCTCTCTCTCTCTCCCACACCCCCCACCCACACCCCCACAGGGGCGGATCTCTCTCTCTCTCTCTCTCTCTCTCTCTCTCTCTCTCTCTCTCTCTCTCTCTCTCTCTCTCTCTGTCTCTCTCTCTCTCTCTCCCACACCCCCCACCCACACCCCCACAGGGGCGGATCTGGGGGGGGGTGCAAAGTTCTTTTTTGTTTTGTTTTGTATCTTATCAGCGAAGTCGCGAAGCGACGAACCGACGGCGCGAAGCGCCGAGCATGCTAGGGGGGTCCGGGGGCATGCCCCCCCGGAATTTTTTTATAAAAAGGAAGCAAAATGGTGCAATCTGGTGCAATCTGAGCGTGTAAAGTGCTATTTTCAGGCGATACATTTTGCCACTGATGTGGTGGGGGTTGGAGATAGGACCAACTGTCTCTCTCTTGGGAAGCACATGCTCGAAAATGTACAGTGCTAAATAAGTTCGATGTTAATAATAAAGAATCACAATTCACAAAACAACATGAGGAAAAAGTCTTTGCAACAAGATCATACCTCGAATTTAATAATCTTTATATGGGGGGGGGGGGGGTGCAATTACATTTAATTTTACTAGTGCATTCCTATATTTATCAGCATCTCTCTCTCTGCACCCACCCACCCCTTTTTATTTTGGCTGGGGGGGGGGGGTGCAATTACATCACTATATTTATCAACATATTTCTCTTTCCATTTTTTATTTATGTATTATCATTGTTTATGTATTTTATTTCTTTAATTTATTTAGTTAGTTTTTTGGCTGGGGGTGGAATTACATTTACATTACTATATTTATCAGCATCTCTTTCTCTTTTTTGTTCTGCCGAGGGAGAGGGGGGGGGGGTGCAATTACATTTACATTACTATATTTATCAGCTTCTCTCTTCTTCTTTTTTTAAGCCGAGGAGGGGGGGGGGTGCAATTATATTTACATTCCAATATTTATCAACATCTCTTTCCCTGAGTCTCTCTCTCATTTTTTTTGTCTTTTTGCTTGGGGGGGGGGGGGGTGCAATTACATTTACATTACTACATTATCAACATATCTCTTTTTTTCTTCTTTTTTTTGTCCCGCTGGGGGGAGTGCAATTGCACCCATTGCACCCCCCCAGATCCGCCCCTGCCCCCATCCGCCCTCCCCTTCCTTCTTGCAGTGAATGGATTACCTCGGACAGAGGACAGAGCTGCCATTGCACGAAGAAAGAGAGAAAAATGCCAGGGTGAGATAAATGGTTGGAAGAGTGATTGAGTGTAACACTGTCAGGCACCAGCACCAGCACCAGCACAATTCTCTGCAGACCATTCCAAATGCGATACTGGCTCAAGGTCGCAAACAATGGCAAATCGCACCACGGTGTGTTCCATCTCACAGGTGTTCAGTGTTGTTCCTGATGGGAAGGGGCGATGTGCATTATGCATCTTGCCCATCGATGCAACTCTAGGATCCGCACAGCTTCGAGCGCCGCTACCGCTCGCCGCAAGCGATTGCGGGCGAGCGCTCTGAACCCTGGACTAGAGCTCCGTAGGAAAGTTACGTGTAGATGTGCTAGAAGCAAGACTTGTTACAAAAGCCCCCCTTTGGCTGGGGTTAATAATAGATCCTCATCCTCTCCCTACGATCGATATTCGTCAAAGGCGAATAACTGGGAAAATGGAGTCTTGACTTGTTCGTAGTAAACCAGCTTTAGTGACGTTGGAGATCCATGAGGTTCAATAGCCTACAAAGGCAGATTGGCAGCAAAACTCCATTTATTCATATCCATTCATTTATTTTTGGAACAATGCAGATTTTAAAAGGCTGGAGGGAAAGAGGAGAGCGTGTCTTCAGAAATATTTACTCTGATTTGACGAGGCGCTGCACTCTACATTCTTCACACCCTTTCCTCTCTTTTCTCCCCACCCACCCATTCACACCCACAACCCCCATCCCCTCCCCACCGCCTCCCTCATCTGTCCCATTTTTTTGAAGACGACTTCGCAATATGGCTTCTCGTAAGGTCACTGGAAAATAACATCTGAAAGGCAAACTATGTCACCGACCACGCCCATTCCCCCTCCCCCCTAACCAAACACCATCTCTACCCCCTGACAATCTCCCACCCCTACCCCCCATTCCCTCATCGTTGACATCTCCCCCTCTCCACCCCCACCCCCCACCCCACCCCAACCCCCACCCTCCTTTGCCTCATGAATGGCTATTGATTTTCAGGATGGAAAATCCGACAATGCATGGCTTGACTGCCTCTGGCGTCATATTATCAAGAACTTTGATGTCGAAAAACTTAGGCCAGGCACGTTGAATACTGGAGGGAGGGAGGGAGGGAGGGAGGGAGGGAGGGAGGGAGGGAGGGAGGGAGGGAGGGAGAGAGGGAGAGAGAGAGAGAGGGAGAGAGAGAGAGAGAGAGAGAGAGAGAGAGAGAGAGAGAGAGAGAGAGAGAGAGAGAGAGAGAGAGAGAGAGAGAGAGAACTGAACTGAACTGAACTGAACTTTATTCGAAGGCCGACCGCCCGTTGAACAATACAAAAATAACATTCAAACTTCTCTACCATTTCAAGATTTCGATCCATTCGGTTTAGATACATACTATTTATAATAAATTATTATCAATTTCTCTTTCTCTAGTATATAGTATAGTACATCGACACATGTAGCGTTACTCTAATGTTTGTTCCTCTTAAGAGGTAGGTATAGTCTCTCCTGCCCTTTACATGCTGTGTAATGTATCTCTCCCTGAGATTGGTGTATTTACCACAGTCGAGTAGAAAATGCTTTTCGTTTTCGATAGTATTGATACAGAATGGACAATACAAGTCTCTCATATCTCGATAACCAAAACGTTGGTTAATTTTTAATGGGTTTATACCTAAACGGAAACGTATGAAAACATCTCTAAATCTTTTAATAATAAGAAATGTAAGGTATTTTTCTTGACCAAACATACCTTTGAACAAGGAATACAATGAAAATCTCTCTCTGCTTAGGTTTCTTCCCTCCCAAGATTGCTGGTAACAGTCCCGTAATCTTTGCTTTAATTGCATTAAAAATAGTTTCTCATTTCCTACACCTCCATTCATCCACACATATGCAAAGCCTAGTTTGAACAGTGTGTCCTTTACCATACAGTGCCAATTCTTTTTGTCAGGTATTTTGGAATTTATTAGCATTTCACAAGCTTGTCTTGGGAGTCTGTGTAATGGTATGTTTGATAACCTTAGCCTATATTTGACAGTTTTAATTGTGCTATTGATTACGAGAGGGTATCTAACTAATTTTCTATAGACGAAATGGTTAGGCGATCTTATATCTAGTCCTAAGAACTTTTTACAGGCAGATACGTGTACCCTTTCCACCGTTTCCAGGTTCTTTGTACCCAATAATTCGGCACCATACAACAAACTAGGCATTACTTGTGCGTCAAACAGCTTCATGAACATCGAAGGGTTAGTACTGCGGATCATCCACATTGCTTTCATAATTTGAACCGTTTTTTGTCTACTTTTAATTACAATCTCTTCTAAAGAGGCATTGTCCGACAGTTTTGTAGTAAACGTACAACCTAAATATGTATAACTATTTACTACATCTAACTTAATGTTATTAAGGTTCCATCGTTCTCCTTCTGCAAAATGACCACCCTTTCTGAAAACCATTACCTTTGTCTTCTCAGCATTTACTTGGAGACCCAGCGTTTCCGATACTCTAGCCAGGGAGTTAGGTTGGTGTTGAAGCCCAATTGGTGTTAGAGATAGAAGAGCAACATCGTCGGCAAACAATAAAGCAAAAATCTATGCTCTGCCTGGTAGCATTTGAACCCCGTGTTTCTCGTGTGCTATAACATAGTTTGCCACCGAATTAATATAGAGGAGAAAAACGGAAGTGCTCTCTTTGGCCCCTTGCTTTACGCCAAGCGGACAAGGGAAGTATTCAGATATGTGGTGGTTCCAACGGACACATGATTGCACTTTTGAATACATGGCTTTGAACAGTTTAAGGAATTTAGTTGACAAACCAGCACCCTGCATTATTTTCCAGAGTTGACCACAATTCACAGAGTCAAAGGCTTTCTTGTAGTCAATAAATGCGACATACAATTTAACTTTACCTTTTCCGTACACGTGTTTCATGGCTATGGAATGCAGGGTAAAGACATGGTCTATGGCTGAGTGGTCTGGCCGGAATCCAGCCTGGGCCCGTATTCACAACGGCGATTTATCTTTTTAACACTCGATTTATCCCCTAGCCCCGCGTTATCTTGATCGGTTAGATAAGGTACGCTCGTCAGAGGATCCTAGGTTGCGCTTTGCTATATATATACTGGTTTCCAGCCAAGGGAGAGCGGAACAGGCAGTTGGAATCGTCTGAGTTTAGAGATAAATCGGAGTTAAAATAAATCGCCGATAAATCGCCGTTGTGAATACGGGCCCTGTTCAGCACATACTATATCCTCGATTTCTAACCATCTGCGTAATCGTCTCGCTAGTATTGACGTGAAGATTTTACTAACAATAGGTAAAAGGGATATACCTCTATAATTGTCTGGATTCATTTTGTTGCCCTTTTTATGGATTGGTACTATGACGGATCGCGACCAAGTCGGGGGAAAGTAGTGGTTATCAAACAGGAAATTGAACAGTTTGGCCAGGAAAGGAGCGATCTTTTCGCACGCTGTTTTATAGCACTCACCCGGAATGCCGTCCAGTCCGGGCGACTTCCCTGCTTTTATGGACTGAATAGCCGCTTGTACCTCATGTATATTAATTGGGGCATCTAATTCGGCATGTTCTACGAGTTCACTAATATCGGTCGTTATTTCTTCATAAGTATTATTATATTGAAACTTATGTTCAAAATATTTCTGCCATACAGTTATCTCTATTTCAGGTGTGGGTACTATGTTTCGCGTTGTGTTCCTTATTTTCGACCAAAACTCTCTGGAGTTTTTCAAGTTAGCTAAGAGGTGGTTACCTACTGCATTTCTATATTCTTTCTTCTTTTTGCGAATTAGGTTTTTGTATTCTCGCCTATTTATGTTATAAGTGTTTTTATCTATTACTAGACCCGTTTTATAATGCCAATTAAGATACCTTCTGGCCGTTTGTCTGGCCTCTTTGCATTCATTGTCAAACCAAAGTTGCCTTTTTTCATTTGCAATACTGTTGCTGATCCTAAACTCGCTTCCATGAAAAGCGAAAGGGCATCTTCCAATGAATGCTCTAATTTGTTTGTAGCTCTAATAAATTCGTCCGTGAATTTATCGTTACGTAGCCTTTTAAAAAACTCATCGGTTTTGGGGGGGTCCCAAAATATAGTGGAGACTACCCTAACCGAATTATTACAATATATTGGTACTTTAGGCCAGAACGACATTTCTAAGGGCATATGGTCAGATTCAATACGGCATGCAACTTTTAAATCAAGGTTATAGTACAGGGGTATACCACATATTAAACAATTATCGATAACACTCTCTCCGTGTGGAGAAATGTAAGTAGTACACCTTTCTCTATCGCTATTTGTACATCCATTTAGTATGAAAAGGTGATGCAGAGAGAGAGAGAGAGAGAGAGAGAGAGAGAGAGAGAGAGAGAGAGAGAGAGAGAGAGTTACACACACACACACACAAACACACACACACAAAACACAAACACACACACACACACACAAACACACACACACACACAAAACACAAACACACACACACAAACACACACATACACATACAAAAAACAAAGACACATAAGAAGACACACGGACGCACTTATAGACACACAAACAATGACACGTGTACGTACGTACGTACGTACGTACACACACACACACACACACTTACACACACACGCGCGCGCGCACAAACACACAAGCACCACACACACACAAACACACACACATATGTGTGTGTACATACACGCACGCATGCATGCACGCACGGGCGAGCGCGTGCACACACACACACACACACACACACACACACACACACACACACTCACACTCATAATAAAGAAACACAAGCACACGGACAGAAAAATAAACAGACAGACAGACACGAGGACACATAGGCATATCAACGGACAGGCAGTCAGGGTAAATGGCAGAAAACTCAGGCCAGCAGACACATGGACAGGTAATAAGAGAGACAGGCAAAAATGCTCTCGGCTGAACTGTTTCAGAAAGCAACGACTGGTGGGATTCAGTAATCAGGGAGAAGTGGGTGAGGCATGGGGGCAGGAGCAAAAAGGGGCACATGAGGAAGCGAAAAGAAATCTCTTATATTTCGCTCCGTCGCTTTTCCTAATAAATTAAGTAATTTCTTCTCACGGTAATCGACACGATAATGCCGCATCTTCATCAAGGCTGTCAAACGCTCCGGTGACACCATTATCTTTGCAATGATTCAGAAGAAAGTCTTGACAGAGTCGTTTAAAATCCATTTGAATCATGCCCTTACGCTAGTGCTGTCGGAAAGCAGAGGAGAAAAAAGTCAGTGGCAAGCTTCTCCGTTTCTCTGTGTGCCGAGCTCCCCTTTGATTTCAAATATTGCCGTTTTGTTGCTTAATCATGACTGTTCAGAACCTTTTTTCCAGATGATGAAAACACTTTTCTCACACAAAGCTATCTGTGTTTGGCCCTGGTCGATGAAGGAGGGAGGAAGAGAATAAAGTTGTGATGATTGAAGCACCGTTCTGTAATCCCGCTTTTTAAACTGTTGTTGAGTACAGAACTATGCATTGTTTTCATTGGTCATAGTTCACCATCTCATTCCTGTGGGGGAATGCTACGTAACCGTGGCTAAATGTGAAGATCTTTGCAGAGCAGTCCGCCTCTGGACTTTTAAATATTTCTATTACTTCTGTATGAGAAGAACCAAGGCGATCTGAGCCTCGATGGCGGAACAGGTTTGCATAAATCGAATGCATGACAGAATGATATAACGAATAAATGAAGTTTGTTGGTCTTTCATCCTATTTAGGCTATGAAAGGTCATTGAACACGAAAGTCACTAGAGTTGAGGCGGGTTTCCCAGAAGCGATCCTAACACACCATACGCGATCGTCTCACAGGATTAGAGGCGTGTTTAGTTTCGAAAGATTTTGGTAATGTTTGGAGATGACGGCTCATGGCGAGGGCCTGCGTGTGCAGGTCCAAGTGGGAGAAGTGCTCTGGGCTTCGCGAGCGCTCGTTGTGAGTACTCATCCCTGAGCATTCCTGACACCTTTCCAAACGAAATGCGCCTCTGGTCCACCTGAGATAATTGCGTGTGATGCGTTGGGATTGCTTCTGGGAAACCTACCCCTGGTTAGAGTAAACCCGCTATCTGTTGTTGAGCAGTGTCGCGGAATTACGACATGAAAAGAGAATTGATGAGGGTGAGGGTTAGTGAAAAGTTGAGTTGCATCGCCCCAGTTCGAAATCTGCAGAGTCAGCGCTCTGCGCTGATATATTTAGTAGCAAGGGTCAAGAGGTGAGGCCCGTTGCCAACCCCGCCGTCAGTTGGGGGGTGGAGTTTCTTTCGAATAATTGGGGGGTATGATGGAAAATTCCGTGGACTTTGCCCTCGCACGTGTAGTCCACGCGAGTGATGACCTCGTTATAGGAGGCATCGAGTGATTTCATTGGCTAATGAGATCGGGGGCAGATGACCGTTGCGTTTTTGGCGCCTTGAGCGTCAGTCCATGCTCGCAGCTCGAGTGAGCAGGGTGGGTTGTGGTGCTTGTCGCGCCATGGGCCCCCAGGAGGCATGGCGCCTCGCTGGGGGGAGCTCATTACCGTTTGAGGGAGGGCTCTGGCCTCTCCCGAGGGTACAACCGCCTGACTGGTCATAGCCCGCGTGTGGGGTAAGCTTGTAGTAATTAAGCTTGTTGTAATTAAGTTCGTTGTAATTTGAGCTAAACGCATATTGTAACTGACAGAGGGAGAATGCCATTTGGATTAACTGCTTGAAACAGAGAGTGTAACAGAGTAAGTAATCTCCGCTCAGATTCCTGGGGAGGGAAATATAAGAGGGGGAAGTAACTATACTTATCTGTGAGTCGCCTTCGGATTCTCGGGCTGATAACGCCATGGGTGGGTATCGGTTTTCTCTATCGTTGAAATGCATATAGAATGTGGCTTGAGTGATTCTGAGAGAAGCGTGAGTCTTGTCATGGTAGTGACAAGCGTTCTTGTTTCATTGCAGGCTTCTCTTTTCTTTAACGTGTTTGGGGCTTGGGGTCTCAGCATGTTAGTCAACGTACTAGGTTAGCTACCTAGAATTAGCTAACGTTCATGTGGCGTTAGGCTAATGACTTATGAACTGTGAGGTTCATGCAGTGTAGACTGCTAGACTACTGCGTGTAGTAGGTCAGTTAGGACCTTTTGTATGTTTGGCTGTTAGTGTTGTGTGAAGCAACAGTACCTATATTACTCCTGTCTGAGGGAGCAAGCGAGGTAGAGTATGTAGCCATTCACGTATATGTCGTCATGGCATATGGGGCGGGGGGGACTTAATATATTATGGTGTCGTATAGGCAGGGGCTGTACTGCCATAGAACCATGAATATTATTATGATGCTAAGCGTTAAGCGATCATTGTTCTTTCTATTGTGTGAATAGAACTAGTCCCCGTCCACACGTGTTGTTCTGACACGTAGACACGCTGGGCGTGTATCTTGCAGTAAGCTTCGGGCTGTTGTCCTGCAAGTCGAGAGGTCAGGAATGTCAGGAGAGGTCAAGGTTAGTTGACAGACGCTCTGCCTGTAGTACATTGCCTCGCTTTCTCTTGTTTTGCACCGTGTAGTGCAATAGTGTGACTCGCTATCAGAGCAGTCACAGGTCTAGAGCGTAGTCTTGTAGCAGGGTAGGGGTAGGGAGAGCTGGCGCCATATCCAGTCTACTGCCGCCTACCGCTGTACCTGACGCTTCGACTGGGGAGATCTCTCGGGTCGCCGGAGCGACCCGACTCACAGGATGTCGTCGCTGCACGGATGCCTGGTGGACTGGGTGCCACAAGAGGGGGACGAGAGGACAGCTCTCGTCGAGATCTACCATCGAGCGCTGCTACGACCGGGGGAGACGGAGGTCGAGGCCTCGCGTACTTCCCGACTCTGAGGGTTCAGGAGTGGTCTATCCCGGATTATATGTGTGTTCTTTCCTGTGACAGGAAGAGACGACGTTGGTAAGATTGCCTTTTTATATTTAATCCTGATGGGAAATGTTTGGACTTATGAGACTGACCCTAGTGTCGAAAAGCACCAATAGCATAAGTGGAGATCAGAATCCCACAGTTGGTAGGTCAAGAACGCTGCCGCTAAACCTATACAGAAGGGCGCCGGGCGCCATCCCATCTTCTGTGGTAGGAAGAGACTGTGTGGACTTGTTTCTGAATGTTTAAACTAATCCTCTTGAGGAAGATTGAGTTCAGTCTATTTGGTTGCTTAAGTGTATCTTCTTGCTACTGCCGTGACAGTAGAGGAAGCATTCGTTCAGCTGCTGTTAGAGCAGGCTTGTAAGAACGCCGGTGCGTGCGTTTCTGTTTGTAAATGCCCTGCCTAGTTCCTGTCTCGTCCAGCGGCGGCTGTGATTGGCCAGGCCTGGGTCGGTCTTTCTCAATGGTTGAGGCCACACCCCCAGGGGGTGTGTCGCCTCGGGTGAACCACGTTATTATCATTTGGCTACGGTCAAGTCTAGCGCTGCTTGAGGCTGACCTCTGACCCTATGAGCTTGTGCGTAGGAATTTTATCATTTGCTATGGTTATGTCAACCTGTTGAGGTTGACCCCTGACCTTTATGAGCATGTGCGTTGGATGGCTCTGTGAAGCCATGGGGGTGTGTCATTGTTATTGTTATTGTTTTGTTTGGGGACTTGGCCAAGTCAGGGTTTGGGATTTATTTTGATGTTTATTATTCTTTGATTAAAGTATTATTTTGAAATTTACCTCCTTCCCTCAGTGTCTTATTTAATTTGTTGTTTTCCATGTTTATTCACCTTTACAGTTGCAAGGAAAGTGGCAGTTTGGATTTTGTTGAAAATCCCGGGGTGTGGTGTTTTATATCATCAGGGTCCAGTCTTTGTTTATTTATTTATTTTATTTTAATAACCCCTCATCACCCACCCCAACCTGCGACAAGCAGTGACCTCTGCTAGCGTAGCAGACTTAACAAGCATTCCCCCACAGCAGGTCGAGTAGTTTTGATTGAGCTTTTTATGACTTCAAAAGCATATTATCATTAAAAATACAAGTTTTTGGAGGTCCTCTTTGGAAACCTCAAATTGATTTCACATTCATGTTTATCCCCCTTGATTGAAGAGACAATTTAATAAAAGCATTAAGGTCGATTATCATTCATAATAGAAGGCAGATAACCATCACCAGTCATAAAGGATGGTCAAGGGAAATAACAAAATTCCGATGTAGTCTGCTACCTCCAACTTTGCTACCGGTACGGGCTAAATGCTGCCGTTTATCCTGAGGCATTATGTAAGGTTTTGCCGCGTTGGCTTCAAGTACGCGAATAATAGCTGCGGCCCCTTTCTACGAAATTAAACTTTTGCCACTTCCACAGTTGTAACCTTCATGGCTCGTAGCATGTTTACCTCGCAAGTCCATGCAGTGACTTCCCTTTAACTCGACGTTTAATATGAGTTAATCAAATACGACCACGGGGGCTATATTTTCATTGTTGCTAGGCTATAGGATGTAGCGCCCTCCAGTGTTAAGCAGTTAAAGCTCTTGAGATGCTCCGGCTTCCGCGCGACCTTGACAGGAAGGTGACCTCCGCTACGGGGTGAGAGGTCAGTGTAGGAATGCTGGGATTAGTTTGCTACGCTCAGCAACGGAACGCGGGGTAAGAGCAAGTGAAATATTGACTTCATAGTTTCTGGCCTGTTACGAATCGCCTAGGATGACGCGATGGGTCTCTTGATAACCCTAACCCACTGTGGGAAGTTGCGTAGAACCTCACACTTCTTGAACGTTCAGCGACGGAAGGACGAACATCTACACAGTAGAGCTAACGCCTATGGCAAAAAAAGAGTATCATATCGCTTCTTTTTCCAACTCAGTGTAAACGGCACTTCAAAAAGCGTTTGGACTTGTAAAGCCATAATGACTGCCTTGAAAGATCTTCCCGTCTTTATTACAGTCACACTGACGTTCCCTGGCGTTCCTGAGCTGACGAGCGAGACGGGAATAGTCGGAGTGTGGCTATTTGCAATATGCGCGATGATTGCTTGGACAAAAAATGTCTCTACCACTAATCTGCCTCGAAGCTTGGAGCCCGTGGATTGGGACTTGCTGACTGTCTGTGACATGTCTGTGTGGGTGACGGCAGTCTAATAGGTCAGGAAACAGATTGCAGGGAGCAAGAATAGACCTCGAGAAAAATCCTGTCTTTTCACCTCCGGTGCCCCCCCTCTTTCCCTCTCTCCCGAACAAATCCTACCTCCACCCCCCATCCCCACCCACACCCACCCTACCAAGGACGGCAACACGAACTGAATTTTGTTTGTGCAGGAGGTTTTATATTTTGATTACTTTCTCTTTCTTTCTCTCTCTCTTTCTCTCTCTCTCTTTCTCTCTCTCTCTCGTTCTCTCTCTTTCTTTCTCTCTCTTTCTCTCTCTCTCTTTCTTTCTCTCTCTCTCTCTCTCTCTCTCTCTCTCTCGCTCGCTCTCTCTCTCTCTCCTCGTTCTCTTGCTCACACTTCATTTAAACATATGGATAAGTAACTAGTTTTATCCCTTCGCGAGATACACGTATGATGACTGCGATATCACTAGAATAGTTGCAAGGGAGTGGGGGTGGGGGTGGGGATGGGGTTGGGGTTGTGGTTGAGGAGTTACAGCAATTTTACGGAGATCGTTCTTTGGTCAGGATAATTAATCCATGGCCACAACAGCTGTCACAAAGGAGACAGGAACGCAAGAGGAACTACATGAAAACACACGCGCGCGCGCACATACACACACACACAGCACACACACACAGCACACACACACACACACGGCACACACACACACACACACACACACACACGGCTCACACGCACAGCACACACATACGGCACACACACACACACAGCACACCACACACTGACACAGAAAGCACACCACACACACACACACAGCACACACCACACACACACACACACACACATACACAGCACACCGCACACACACATACAACACATCACACACACACACACGCACATACAGCACACCACACACACACCCACACACAGCACACACACACACACAGCACACACACAGCACACCACACACACACACAGCATACTCAGCACACACACACACCACACACACACAGCATACACGGTATACTGAATCCACAGACACAAAGACAGCATGTTCCAACCTGATCTGTGTGGATGTACGTGCTGTCTCCAGAGAAGTAGAAACCTCTGCCGTGAGGAGATCTGGTCACTGGCTCTGGCTGCCACGGAAGCTCTGCTCAAGAGACGCAGCAAATCCTCTCGTTGGCGAGAATGTGGCTGTGGAGGCCGTCCTTTGTGTCAGTGCGGATGCTGTTGACTGAAATAAAAGATGATGTTGTATGAAATATGAGTGCAAAGCCTTGTTGAAGGCATTCACTCGACAAAGATGCGAGACGGTGATGATAATGAACAGAGAAGAAAGTCGAAACTAACAACAACAACAACAACAACAACAAAGAAAAGAAAAACGTGGTTTAATCTCTTTCTCATGACATGTTTGCGTTATACAAGTCTAGAATAAAATCCAAAAGATTTCAGTGTAACAAGATTCTCACAAGTGGATTTTGCACTAAGATCTCTCTCTCTCTCTCTCTCTCTCTCTCTCTCTCTCTCTCTCTCTCTCCCTCTCTCTGTGTCTCTCACTCTCTCTATCTCTCTCACTCTCTCTCTCTCTCTCTCTCTCTCTCTCTCTCTCTCTCTCTCTCGCTCTCTCTCTCTCTCACACACACACACACACACACACACACACACACATATATATATATAAAACAAAGCATAAATGCAATAAACCTATATTTTTTTAGTACTACAATTATGCAAAGGGACACTTTTACGGTATAGTAAACATTGCGCATGTTCTACTTATGCAACTTGTCGACTTGTAATAATAATTAATTTTGATTTTTCGCTTTACTTTATTCTTTTCCCCCACCATAACTCCACAGTATAAATCTCGACTTCATCGCGCTGATTAAATGCGTGTAGCCATATCGGAGCGAACGGGTGTATTGACACAAGAGTCGAGTGTCGCGCCCTGTATGGGGAGGGCCGGGAGTGAATTGAGATTTTCTCGATTGCCATTGCGAGACATCCATTATTGACCACAGCGTGTTGCCAACAATTAGGCCTACACGCTGATAGAGAGCTTGACATTCACGGAATGCCGATCGGGCATTAATATTGGATGCTTCATCCTGTGCCTGTGGTTGTCAGCACCAGCGGCGGCAGTGAAGCAAACATTCCACAGGCAAGTTCAATGAGAGAGGGCCTGGATGTTTACCAAGTGACATTTCCGCGATTGTTCGAGTATGACCAGTCATCAGTTACTCAGCCGTAATCCAGTATGATGTTTCAGTGGTGATCAGGTTCATTTTTGCCGTTTCTCTTACAATACCGTCCTTCTACTCGCGATGGTTTTCATGGTGGTGTGGTGTAAACTTAGGCTGAAAGAGAGTAGCCTGTGATTTCCTTTTCCTGATGCAAAATTGAATCCCTACAAGGGAGGTAATGCAATCGCTCTGCAGGAGCGCGAAGGTATCATTCAAAGAAAGGAGCACATGAGTAGTAATGCTCTATATTCAGGGGATGCAGATATCGTTTTGATCGTAATGAAAGATAGCAGTAAAGTCATTCCGAGCAGGGACTAAACCGTGACATCTAATCATCTCGCACAATAGCCAACAGGTCGTGTCACTACGCACAGTAGCCAACAGGTCGTGTCACTACGCACAGTAGCCAACAGGTCGTGTCACTACGCACAATACCCGTCTCAAAAAAGGAACCATTCCTCAGCGTAGTTAGTCGTTTGCCTGCGGTCAAATAATATATTCTTGCGTAGTGGCTTGACCTGTTGGCAATTGTGCTAGTACTGAGCCCTGCGTCTACAGTAGCGTTTATGTGAAGATAGTTGAAAGTAAGAATGGAGAAAGAATATAATAGAAATTCATGTTTCTGTTAGGCTTGTTGTTGTTGTTGTTGGTGGTGTTGTTGTTGTTGCAGTTGATGATGACAATCCTGCTGCTTCGGCGACTGTTTGAGCCCTTTGAAGGTGAATATTTATGACTGCGAGACGTGAGGAATTAGGGCGAAGCAAAACACGGCGGGCAACCACGATGGACACTGCTCAGAAAAAAGAGGGAGGTTGCAAAGTTAGAAAAGCAGACGGGTTTTGTGAGAAAGCCAACACAAATGGCTTTGCCCAGCCCTTGGTATTCATGCTACCGCTACTTTGGCTTAAAATTAGCATTAATTACCATATGTTAGCAGGGGCACTTTCGATGCTTGGTTGCAAACGTGATGCAAGCCACGACATTCTCCCAAAACGAAACAGGAAACATGTTCCTTCTTCAGGACCTATTACGTGCGTGTATGTCAAAAACCCGTTACAGCTTTCACCATTGATAACTTTATTTCGTGAGGTTGACATCTACCACAATAAACTGTCCAGCTACTTTTTATGCATACTTGTACCTATTTCAGTTTCATCCAAATCATATAAATAGTTTGACTTCAAAGTTCCCACTAATGAGTTATTGCAGTGCATGTTTCTGATCATTCTCACCATTAACATTGCAGCACATCGATGGAGCAACACTGCGATCTTTACCTTACATCGAAGAGCTATGGCTTGACGCGCTATGCGTTGCATACAACTTTTTGATTCCAAGCAATTCGCCATAATTACAAATTTCACAACTGCCACCACAACTGCCACGAGGACCGTCACCGCCACTGCTAACACCATGACTGTCACCGCCACTGCTAACACCATGACTGTCACCGCTGTTAACACCATGACTACCACCCTGCTACCACCATGACTACCACCGCTGCTACTACCATGACTACCACCGCTGCTACCACCATGACTACCACCGCTGCTACCACCATGACTACCACCCTGCTACCACCATGACTACCACCGCTGCTACCACCATGACTACCACCGCTGCTAACACCATGACTATCACCGCTGCTACCACCATGACTACCACCGCTGCTACCACCATGACTACCACCGCTGCTACCACCGTGACTACCACCGCTGCTACCACCATGACTACCACCGCTACCATCACTATCTTCCATCCCTGCCTTTCGCCGCCAACACCGTGTTACCCGGATGGTGGGCACCTACTTTCGATAGCAAAGCATTCCTGAAGTATTGGTTTGAGTGAGCAACGCTAACGCCCACTTCGCCGCAGTAGTGATCGTATCTAACCAATCAGGACGCAAAACTAAACCGAAGCTGCGTTCTGATTGGTTAGATACGATTGCTACTGCGGCAAAGGAGGCGTAAGCATTGGTCAATTAAAACAGGCCATTAGCCCCACTGCAATCAGTCATAAACAATGTCCAAACACGGATATTTCCTCATCTCATCATGTCTTAGGCGAACACATCGTGACTACATTCGCCCAAATTTCTCAAATCGCCCAGGAATTTTCATTTAGCGATCACTACCAAACCAAAACCAGTACTTGATCTCGAAGTACTTTTCGGTAAAACAACAACCAAGTCACGGGATACACATACGAAATACATTCTAGCAACCCCATCCTTTCTCGCAATCTTGTCATCTTTGACGACATGGACGGAAGCACACATAACTCAAACCCTTCAAAAGCACCTTTGGTTATAAAGCTTTTGCATGCTATAATAATCTTTGAATGCATGACTGGAAGCACAGACGATTTAAGGCGAAGAAATGAATATATTTCGTCAGGACCTTCGTGTACCGATGATCTTTACACATGCATAAACGAACCCTTAGTGAAGCCAGGTCTTTTCTATACACTTTTGAAACTAGGCCTTAACAGTATTAAAATGTCTGCATCCTAGCCACCCAATGTCGACGCCACCTCTGCGCAAAAATCTCCAAATCGCCACGTGATTTCTTGACGCCACTGCCCACACAGCGCCAGAACAGCGGCTGATTTCGCCGCCGTTGTTTATTGGAGCAAGTCCAAGCCGCCATCAGGCGCGGGGCCTCACAACAAAGTCCGCTGCTGAAACCTCCCCATCCCCAGCGTCTCCCCGGGGCGGAGGAGATGACAGAACACGTCCGTTGTCCTCTCTCTCCATCATGTCCTTGCTCCAACTGGCCTCAGGACATGGGCCGCTGTCTTCAGGTGATGCATGGGTTTGTATCGGCATCGGCTTGTCGACGCAGCTGCTTTGCCAAGGAGCAGAGGGGGCTGCAGCTGTGGTCGAGCTGGACAAAGCTGGGGGATTCTGCAGGGATCGTGCATCTTCTGCGGACATCCCATCCCTAAGCTGCCAACACCACCACAGCTCAAAGAGCTATCGAGTGGGCTCCCCTCGTCTGATACCCTTGTACCAAGAAAGATAGATTTCTCCTTGAGATTGATATAAAGCGGCGTCTTTTTTTTTCCTTTTGCTTTTCTTGGGTGATGTGTGTGTGTGTGTGTGTGTGTGTGTGTGTGTGTGTGTGTGTGTGTGTGTGTGTGTGAAGATGGTGAGATATAGATGCATCTATCCGTATGTGTGAAAGTATGTAAGTCTGTACGTGCACAAAACTACTCAGTGAAGTAAACGCCTATTTACACACACACACACTGACTTTTAAAATGCCCCTCTCTCTTTCTCTTTCTCTCTCTCTCTCTCACACAATCTCTCTCTCTCTCTTTATCTCTCTCTCTCTTTCTCTCTTACTGTGTGTGTATGTGTGTGTGCGCGCGCGCGTGTGTGTAAGTGAATGTATCTATTCGAATATATGAAAGTATGAAAGTTTGTACTTGCACAAAACTACTCAGTTAGTGGAGTTAATTCTTCCATTTTTACACGCATATACAGACTGTTAAAACTCTCTCTCTCTCTTTCTCTCTCTCTCTCTCACACACACACACACACACACACACATACAGAGAGAGAGAGAATGAGAGAGAGAGAGTGAGAGAATGAGAGAGAGAGAGTGAGAGAATGAGAGAGAGAGAGAGTGAGAGAATGAGAGAGAGAGAGAGAGAGAGAGAGAGAGATGGTCGGGGGACGGGGGAGGGGAGGCGGCGGGGCTAATGGGGCAAGCAACAGCGGTCAACCTGGCCTCAGTTCCCTCGTCATACTTTAAAAGAAGACATAATACGTCTTGGCCATGGCGCACTTAGTGATTGATCCCATTATGAAATCGTTCTTCATAATTTCCAGACAAAAATTGTTATTAGAAAAAAAACGTCGCTCTCCTACGAAGCTGCATTACATCAACATATCCGCAGTTAGATTTATTTGCGGCCTCTTACAACAACAAAATTGTCGCCTGTGCAATTTTCTTTGGTGCCTTATTAAGGGAAAGAGTGATGGATGAGTAGTTATATAAATCTTGAACACGCCACTTTTTACCTCTCAAGATTGCGTCCTGCTCGTAACCCGCTCGAGTTTACTTCCGTTTTGTCCCATTCCTTCCTCTTCCTGTGGTGTTTTCATTCTTCCTCCTTTGCCTCCTATTTCTCCTCCTTCTCCCGGTCATTCTTTCTCTCCATATCCTACTCTGACAGCAGTGCCAGATGAGGGTGGAATGAGACTGAAGAGTATTGGGGTGTCGAATGAAATCTGCCATCGCTCTTGCAGACAATACGCTCTGCGGGAGTCAAGACAGGGGAAGAGGACGGCCGAGTGTATCGTTCACTCTTCCACCCCACCTCAGCCTCACTTCCCCCTCCCCTCTTCCTTCCCGCCCCCATCCTCTATATTCTTATTTCTTTTTCAGTGGCTTCCGCCTTTTCCATTCTATCCACTCCCCTCTATATTCTCACTTCCTCTTATCCGCTCTCTTTCTCCCCCTTCCACATTCTTCACCCCATCCCACCCACCCCACCCCAGCCAACTGCACTCCACCCCACCCCACCCTCCTCGCCCTTCTGCTACTCCTCCACCTTGTCCCTTCCTTCTTCCATCTGACCCCCCTGGCCTCCATCTATCTCTGGGACGGGCGCTCCGCCAGGGTCCACAATCTTCCACTTCCCGTCCACAGCGTCATCCGTCATGGCGGCTTTCCCGTCCCCTTCACCCGCTGTGTCCGTTCTGCGTCACGCGCCATATTGTCTGGTACCCTCTGAAAGAATTCTTAGACGCAGAAGCATTCCCTCCCATGGTTTTTGCCTTCCTTTCCTTTTGCTTGTTGAGAAAGAGATGGGTTGAAGGAAAGCCATGGTAGTGCTGCGTATCACTTCTTAGGACAAGTGCTAGGGAAAACAAACATGTATTTGATTGTGTTTGTTATCATGGACCTTTGTAAGCAATACACCTATCCAACTACAAACGGTATACTTGATGCGAACCGGGGCTTTATTAGTAAACCTCAACACCAAGGGAGAAATCACGTGATGTGCATCTCTGTAACATTTCAGTGTATTTCGCATTTGTGTTTTAGTTTGTCCACGTTGCTTCCATGCAAACTGTAAATTAGTCTCTCTCTTTCACGCATGTCCATTTATTGGTGTCAATAATTTTCTATATCATTATGTTATGCAGCACACCGGAAAAATACATCGCAATCCACTATATACCTTCTACCGACTCCGGGCCAGGTTTGCATATAAGTAACATCACTCTCAAATAAAGTAGTATTGCCTTTTGGAAAAGTTAGGATTAGTGCGACTGTGGCTGTGTGCGTGCAGTTCAGTACGTCTGCGACTACGCATGCGTAGTGCAACAAAGGCACGGCCAGAACGGGCCGAAGGATCCTGCTGCGATGCCGACGTCACTAGCAGGCCCATCCATCATGGCGTTTCATACGGAGCCATGCCGCTCGCTCTGTCTCCATTTCCCTTCCCGCTCGTCTCGAATCCCTCTCCGAAGTTCCCCCGTGGATTGGGGATGAGAATAGCATCTATCCTCCACGTCTCCCAATGCGATTCGTAAGGGGCGAGTGACAAGGGTAATTGTGGCTTGAATTTCTCTTTGTCTGACCAGCTCTACTGGTTTTAGTGGCCATGGACCTTACATTGAGTACAAAGACCAATAGACCGTTAAACTCCAAATTAATCATTTCTTCAATCATTCATACCTTCTCGAAGTCCCAGTGCACTACTATAGTTACGGATGCAATATGTTCCCTTCCAAAGGTGAAATTGTGGTCCCTCTCGTTGGAACGAAGGGTTTCCCTGCTATTTACGACAAGACTATTTAGAGCAGAGCTGCAGTAAACATGATAATATATGGTGTAAGATTGACAGTAAGTAGCTGAACAATAATCTAGTGTTGGTCACTGAGGCCCGAGCACGGGAAAAGTTGTAACGTTCTTAAATGTTGAAACGCGATAATTAAAGCAGTTCTGCGATACATAGGGTTGAGATACACTTATTTCAAAAAACGTATGTGCTTTTTCCCTGCGAACCTCCAAGTCTGATTTGGAAACACGCTTCTTTTCCACCTTAATTACGTAAACCTTCTTGCTGTTAGCAATAAAATATGTGAATTATTGTGAGGAAATAGTGTTGTGGAAGATGGGGCTCACATTTCTATGAACAAAACTGTACGAAAAAGTCACTAGTTTACTCGTTTAGAAGAACAAATTGGGTTAGTGCGCAAACAACACCCTTTCAGTGACTGTTGACGCCGTGTGAGACAATCATTCGGCACAACAAATAGCTTTAGACTCAAAGCAACAGCCAAGGTGCTTTCGCGCGGCATTTTTTGGTGGTGCAAAAGTATACTTGCAACCTTGAGGTAATGACAGATCTGTCACCCGTGGGGAATTTCAACCCTGGCGCTAAAAGCCGCGCGTGGAAAAGTTATCGCTGCCGGGCCCCAGGGTAAGCGGCGCTGCCAAAGACTGAATCTGATCCTGCGTGATCAGCAGCACTTTCAGAAAAAGAAAAACGACAAACACACTGAAGAGGCGTCGCGGTGAATGCAGGTTGCTTCTAACTCCATCAGCAGTCCAGAAAATGGAGATTTGAGAACAAAAACTTGATGTCTCCGGAGACTCAAAGGAAAAGACATTGGGTCGGAGAACGGAAAATGACTTTTTTTCATTGTGTGCAGTGAATGTGACCATGGGTATTCGACCACTGATGTACAGGAAAAAATAAACATTGCCTTTGTTTATGAACAGTAATTATTATTATTCATGCCGTTCTATACCCAATCTGCCACCCCCCGCACCCCCCCCCAACTCTCTCTCTCTCTCTCTCTCTCTCTCTCTCTCTCTCTCTCTCTCTCTCTCTCTCTCACACACACACTCTGTGTGTGTGTGTGTGTGTGTGTGTGTGTGTGTGTGTGTGTGTGTGTGTGTGTGTGTGTGTGTGTGTGTGTGTGTGTGTCTGTGTCTGAGTCTGTCAGTCTGTCTGTCTGTCTGTCTGTCTGTCTGTCTGTCTGTCTGTCTGTCTGTCTGTCTGTCTGTCTGTCTGTCTGTCTGTCTGCCTGTCTGTCTGTCTGTCTCTCTCTTTCTCTCTCTCTCTCTCTTTCTCTCTTCTCTCTCTCCCACTTTTCTACATTTCATCCAAGGAGGCTTAGGTCCATTTGAAGACTGGGGCCAATTTCTTATTCACGCTCTTTCCAAAATTATTCTTTTACGCACGTAGTTCAGAACCATGGAAAAAAAACCGGAGGGTCATTGTTCTTCAAAGAAGACCCACACTTATTTGCCTTTAGACATCAGCCTGTTTCTTTTTCAACCCTAAGAAGAAGTTGCAGGTGGAATGACTCTACTGACGCAAGTTTCGTTTGTTTCAAATCGAGACTATGACAAAATCTAATGTATATGTCACAGTAGAAATGGCAATTTAGTAGGATTTGCAATCCTACTAGGAAGAATGGCAATTGCCATTCCTACTGGCGTTTTATCAGTAGAAACTGAAATTTCCATTTCTACTAGTAGGAATGGAAACTTTCCATTCTTACTAACCCAGTAGAAACAACAATTCAGTAGAAATTGAAATCGAAGTTTGGATTTGTACTCATGTTTCACTTATTGAACATCTGTTCGGTTTGTAACCAGAACATGGATTTGCGCATTGACTGTGATCATGTGAACACTTTTTATGAGACATTATAGCAGTTATTTCTACTTGGTGAACACAAATCTGATTGACTCTTATAATAAATGCACTGAATACTGGCTGCATATTTGAACACTGCTCCTAAAAAATTAAAAACAGCTCTACACATTGAACCAAGAACACTTCAGTCTGAAATTTGATAGGGACAAAGTCAACCATGGAGGATGAAGGACAGAGACAGAAATTTTACACCCTTTTGGAAGACCATATCAGCAGTCTTGCAGCAGCGAAAAAAGACAATTTCGTGTTTAGCCAGGAGAGATACAACAAGATTGAGAATGCCCTTTCCATGGGAAAAGGAAGCAAGTGGAGCGATGGAGCATACTTCGAATTCCGCTGTCAGAAGCAGTTCAAGCTGCAGCGCGTAGGTTCCAAGGACATTGTGTTTTGCGTCAAGACAAAGTGCCCATTGGTGACAAAAGATGAGCTGTTCAGCACCATAGCCAGATGCCATGCTCGTGTGGGCCACGGGGGACGGGATAAAACATGGACCGAGGTCAAGGAGAACTACGCCGGTGTGAAGCATGGAGCAATCGACGTGTTCAGATAGATCTGATTGATTTCCGGAGTAGGCCGGATAACGGCTTCCAGTGGGTGATGCATGCCAGGGATTGCTTCTCCAAGTTTAGCTGGGCATACGCCAGTCAAACAAAGTCAGCTGCAGAAGTGGCAGCCCATCTGTTTGACCTGTTTTGCACTTTTGGTCCCCCACGGATCCTCCAGAGTGATAACGGCCGTGAGTTTACAGCAAACGTCATCAGAGAGGTCTGCGAGCTCTGGCCAGGTATTTCCATCATCCGCGGACGCCCAAGGATTCCACAAAGTCAAGGTATTGCGATTTTGTCATCGGTGTATCTTATCCTACTATGAGATCAAATCTTTAGGAATTTAAACATGTGTATGAACAAGTAAAGATCTGGGGAACTTCTTTTGGTTCACTGTAAAATTTCGTCTTTTTAAAATTCTAGTAAAGCTCAAGCCTTCTAAAACAGAATATTACATTTGTCATTTTTGTAATCAGACTTTAAATGTTCCAGGTAAAAATTTGAAACAAATGTCTTTGATAAGACAGAATGTCGTTATAATGTTTACAGGATGTGTGGAAAGAGGAAATGGTGACCTCCAAATCAAGCTTGGTAAGTGGATGGACATTCACGGTACAGAGTGGACCAAGGGCCTGAAGCTGGTCGTTCACTCAATGAAAACATCCATGTCTGGCACAACAGGAAGGACTCCCTACGAACTAGTGTTTGGACAGAAAGCACGTTCAGACCAAGGTTTGTGGGAAGAACTTGCAGCACAAGGAGTTCTGAATGAAGAAGATTTGCCAGAGGAGTTTGTTGAAAGGTTGAATTCCTCACAGCAGCCCGGTGAAGAAGCAGCGGGCGTGCAGCCAGTCGACGGCACAGTCGACGGTGACGGTTCCGTGATGCAGCCTGGTGATGGTTCCGTGGTGCAGTCTGGTGATGGTTCCGTGATGCAGCCTGGTGATGGTTCCGTGATCCAGCCTGGTGATGGTTCCGTGATGCAGCCTGGTAATGGTTCCGTGATGCAGCCTGGTGATGGTTCCGTGATCCAGCCTGGTGATGGTTCCGTGATGCAGCCTGGTGATGGTTCCGTGGTGCAGCCTGGTGATGGTTCCGTGATGCAGCCTGGTGATGGTTCCGTGATGCAGCCAACGGACAGAACAGTTGGGCAGGATGTAGAGGACGGCAGCAGTGGACCACAGGCTGGTTCACAGTCAGATGTTTCCAGTCTATGGTCAACTGATCTGGTTTACACCCTCGAAAACTCGGTGCATTCTCCACGCTCTGGTACTTCTGGCACGAGCACAGCAGGCCTAAAGAGGGGGAAAGAATGCTTGCTTCTATTTGACAATCAAATTGTTGGTGCTAGGACAGAACACACAAACAGAGAATATGTGCATGGTGTGAAAGTTGATCCACGTTCTCATGTTGCTGTGTTAGTTGACGAAGTATTTGTTTCCACTTTTGTTCCAACCGAGGCAAATCCCATGAAAGAACCTCTTGAAGTTGGTCAGATTGTCCTCTGGAAAAAGAGTGCCATAGTGGAAAATGAAGATGCTGGTTCTTTGCATAGAGAAGGGCGACTAGAGGCAAGAAAAAACTACCTGAAAGCAGCTAGGCGGCAGGAGACTAGATACCAAAAGAAAGTGAAACAAATCACAAAATCTTTCTCAAGAGGCTGCACTGTCGGTGTGAGAATTCACAGCGCAGATAGGACAAACACAGATGTTCGCTTACTAACATGCAAGATTTCAGACACAAAGGAATCTGGTGATTCCGTCATGTATAAAGTGTACTGTCCTGCAGGCATTATCAAAAACTGGTTCCATGGAGAGGAACTCGTAGACATGAACAGCATCGTATTTCCACCTCTGAACGATGTTGATCCACAAGATCTCCCAGAAGTGACCTTAATTCAGGCATCCCGAGCATCAACAAGATGGCAGAACAAACCCGTGGCAAGGACAGTTTGCCAATGCAAGGGAGCTTGTCAAACGAAAAGATGTCCATGCAAAGGCGCGAAACTCTCCTGTTGTACCAAGTGTCACCCAAAGGGCACACAGTGCAAAAATGTAGAGAGCTGATTGTGGAAGTATGCCAGTGTCTGTGATGGTTGTGAAAGTGTGCCAGTGATTGTAGAAGTATGCCAGTGAATGTGGAAGTATGCCTGTCTGTGATGATTGTGGAAGTATGTTGTGATGAGATGGGACTGCTTATTATTTGTTTATTGATTTTGAGTTCATCTTCTTTATGCTGATACCTTTAGCTTTATTAATAAAGAGAGTGTCATCTGATTGATACGCTGTGTGTACACACAAAATGTGTGTTGTTTTATATCTGAATGACTGCTTTAAATCAAAGACAAGAACAAAGCCGCAAGACAATCAAATATGTCAAATGAGAATAATTTTTTTAATATGTCAACTTTTTCTCTCTCCTAAATCAACCATAACAAACATTTTTTCATTGCACACAGTTCATAATGACACGACACAGATCACCTAATGTTACCTCATAACTGTTAATTCGAGTTGGCACGAGACAGAATGGAGAATTTCAATTTCTACTGAATTGTTGTTTCTACTGGGTTAGTAAGAATGGAAAGTTTCCATTCCTACTAGTAGAAATGGAAATTTCAATTTCTACTGATAAAACGCCAGTAGGAATGGCAATTGCCATTCTTACTAGTAGGAATGGAAATTTCCATTCTTCCTAGTAGGATTGCAAATCCTACTAAATTGCCATTTCTACTGTGACATATACATAGTGTAAGTTGTTCACTGAAGACCGGATGATAATGCATTTTGTGAAGCAATGGGAGGGGAGTTATATGTAGAGCAACAATACACATCTCAATGCACCTTTTTCTATGCAAACACAAATTCCAGTTTTACATCGCTATAAATCCACGAGGAATAAATGTCTGAATAGATACACTGACGTAAATGTAATTGCGATGTCATATTTGTTATGCAATAATGAGGCAAATTTTAAAGTAAGAGACAAAAACGATCAAGCTTCTGCTGCTGCTGCTGCTGCTGCTGGGGACTTTCATTTCTTATCACTTTAAGAGTATAGGATTTCTTAAACCTAGGAGCGAAACCAGCATGATTCATAGTATGTCTTGATGATTATTTTCAAGTATGATAATAGATTGAAAAACCCTATACACCAGCTAAAGTTAACAGAACTTGCGTTGGGTTCCGATGTCACAGATAGAAGGTAGTCTATGGATCCAGACATTCTCCGACCAATGCATTGTGCGTCCTGAAATTTGGTCCGGAGCTAGTAACAGAACAAGTTTATGAGCTACCATCGAACCGCTTCGCGAAGGCGTAGAAAGTCTTGTTCTTTCGGGAGACGCCAGGTGCTAGGCGTGAGGTCCAAAGTCCAAAACCCTCGAACGTCTTGGGGAAAAAACTGCAGGGTCCCACTTGCTCTCGGCATGAGGGGAAACAAGCACTGAGTTCCCCTCGTCCGCGACAAGTGACTACGGAGGGAGCTGGGATTATTAGCATCAGCTGC
>JAWQFJ010031849.1:0-12500 GCA_034096865.1 Theodoxus fluviatilis | reverse complement strand
GTGCATTTCAAACGTGCCCACTATCCAGGGCGAGGTCAGGCTGGCCTCCAGAACAACCACTGCGGCGACGAGTGCGACTTTCTATTTCCAAGCAAGTCTGACCCAGACAAGCCGATGTCACGCAATCACCCCATCACCGCCTGCCTGCCTGCCCTTGCATTTGCGCATGCATATGCATTATTCAGCAAGTTGACGACGAGCTGGAAGAATTTATCGGTACATCAAGAATTACGATATGTGAAGGAACCGTTTAATTAGAAGGATGTTGAGTGTACCAGTGCAACCAGTAGCGCGCGACTTAGGCTTCGGCGTTATAGATTTGTGTAGAAGTTATCTTCAGCTGAAGTAAACAAAATGCTTCATTGTGACCCGCTCATACGCAGCGAATCGCTTTGTCCCTCGGGCGATTTTTAGATTGTTGTGTTGTCACAAAGTGCGATCAAATCCCTTCAAAAAGGTACTAAACTTGTGATGTGTGTCGTGGTTGGCGACCTGTGTCTGACTACGCAAATGAGGCCTTGCGGGAAAACCAAGGCTGAAGTACGAAAAGCAGTTTTCGAGAAAACGCTGAGTAAAGAGGTCAGCGCACTAAGTCACGTAAACCTTTTCCTGAAATTTACATCACAGTAAAAATAAAAATAGATTTTTTCTAGGAACATGCTGTTTTTCCTGGATTGTACATGAATGAATGAATAATTAATGTGGCTGAAAGTTAATATATAGTTTTGTCATTTTCCGTACTGTAGTCTTGTTTTTTCATGCATGATCACATTATTTTTAACGGCTTTTCAAGTTTGCAGACAATACACGGATAGCAACCAAGGTTTACACAGATTTGGCAATTTCAAAGGCTTCTGACTGACAGGAATTTCCTCAATGGCCAATTAAAATGCACCGTAGGTTTAGATGTCTTCCGTTTCCAGTGACACCACACACTTCATGGATTCGTTTGCAAGTAAGGCAGGATCAGGAAGATGACGAGGTTGAGAGTTACACTATTACTGAATTAGACACAGTTTTTGCACCAAAATATTACTTTGTTTCTGTAGACGTCAAAACCAGCCATTTACCAGTGGATTTTAAACCTCAACCTCACAAAGTCCACGCAGCAATGGCTCCGCTATCTGAACGGAATGAAGTCTCATCATTGCTCAAGTGTCCACCAATGGTGCAAGTCCTGGTGTATCTCGGTCACATTAGGCTCCACCTTGATACAATAATGCTGGAATGAACATCAATCAAAGTAACTACAATGCCTAGTTGTTTGAAACAACAAGCTAGGATCCTTCTGGGACGGTGGATTGAGGATGTGTGAACTGGTGGTAGATGTCGGATTGGAGATAGAGAATGTGTGTTGATGGTATGGTAGAAGATGGGATGGATGGATGGATGGATGGATGGATGGATGGATGGATGGATGGATGGATGGATGGATGGATGGATGGATGGATGGATGGATGGATGGATGGATGGATGGATGGATGGATGGATGGATGGATGGATGGGTGGATGGATGGATGGATGGATGGATGGATGGATGGATGGATGGATGGGTGGGTGGGTGGATGGGTGGGTGGGTGGGTGGGTGGGTGGGTGGATGGATGGATGGATGGGTGGGTGGCTGGCTGGCTGGCTGGCTGGATGGATGGTTGCGTGGGTGGGTGGGTGGGTGGATGGATGGATGGGATGGGATGGGATGGATGGAGTTTTACGGCCTATCAGCTTTTGTAGGCTATGTAAGGCCATTAATAACGAAATCAACGAAACTGTTAGAGTAAGCGCGAGTCAAGTAGCGATTTCCCCAGTGATTCGCCGTTTACGAATGGCGTGGGGAGACGGGGCGGGTGGGAGATGAGAGTTGAACGCTGTGCAAATTGAAGTGATCCTTAGGAATGGTGAGACACTTTAGGCAGCAGATGCTTTACGAAAGAGAAAAATACCAATTATTGCACTTATAGTTGACATAAAAGTTGGATCATGACAATCATAATGCAGGACATAGCGGAAAACGCTAACATTCGTATTGGCATCGACAAGCTTAGTAACAGTAGTAATGAATAATGTTATGATTGGCTTTATTCTGTCCTGCAAGAATATGAAAACTGTCGGATTGCTTCACTGTGGTCGCCACATTGCTGCGCCCGGTGTGTAGAGCGGCAGTGAAACCTAACCAGGGTAAAGTTGTCTGTTGGTTCCCTTTCTCTCCTCTCCCAGTCTCCCCCAACCTCTAGATGATAATATGATGATGATGATGATGATGATGATGATGATGATGATGATGATGATGATGATGATGATGATGATGATGATGATGATGATGATGATGATGATGATGATGATGATGATGATGATGATGATGATGATGATGATGATGATGATGATGATGATGATGATGATGATGATGATGATGATGATGATGATGATGGTGGTGGTGGTGGTGGTGATGATGAGATTATCAACATCATCCGATGAGAAAGATAAGAATGAAGAGGATAATGATGTGGTGTTGATATTCATGATATTGATGTATTTTCGTCTCTTCCTTTTTTTCCTTTCCTTGTAATTTTGTCCTCCTTGTGTATTTTCTTAGACCAAATAAACTGGGGAAAACAGTTGCTTGTTGGTTTCTTTAACACAGTGACTGGCTCTTCGAATGATGGTATCTACTCTTTCCTTATACCGCTTGGAGATATTTCCACCCCAACAGACGATACAAAATGTTACAACACTAGAAACAACAACAGACTTTAAGTGGTGTTCTCCAGCCAAAATCACAGGTGTATGCTGATCAACGCAGACAGCGAGAAATGGGGAAAATTGATAGAAGGGGTAAGATGGCATAGATTCTACTCTGCAATTGTTGTTAAAAACGGAGTTATAGCGAACTAGGTCTCACAATGTATTGCCACCGAATGTTATCTTGACGGGGATGTTCTATTATATCTGCAATAGCTGGAGGCCCATCAGCGTAACTGACGGATAATTCTAGACAATCATCTATTCTGGTCCAAAAGCTAATCATGCTCACATGCGCTTAGTTCGAAGAGGCCACTCGATAAAACGTTCATGATGCCTAACTTCTACGACAGATGATCCCTAGGGGACTTCCTTGTGGTCTTGACAGCAACCAGTGCATACCCTACCTTGTAATTCCAATTACTTTGATGGCTAATGTTGTATGGTCATGCCGATATGGGAGTGCGAGAGGGACTACACTACACCGACATATTTCCGCCAAATATTCAGGCATGCTCAAGTGCCGAGGAAGGACGCAGCGACCTTGTGAAACGAGGACGCCAAAAGACTTCATCCCAAGACATGTTTCTCATACTACAGCATTTGAACTACGTGCAGGTGCTTATTGTAGAACTGGGAAATTAGTTAGAAGAGCTCATATCTCGTCTGTAGTGGCACTCGTGGTCGTGGGTGTAAAAAGATGTCCATTAATATACACACAGAAATCAAGCGGAGTGCACGAAGCTTTGCGACTCTTCCAGCACATACATAATTGCCAATAGATAAGTGGATGGTACTCTTCAGCCATATACTGCTTAAAGGTATAAAATCTTCGACTGCGGACGTGCTGGTTTCTACTGAGTGGTGACTACATTACTGTGACCAGATGCGCAAAACACCAAGAGAGTAATGCTTGACCACCCGTTGACACATATTATGGGCGCTGCTCTGGCGGAGTGCGAGGGTGAAAGCTTTCATCCCCCGTGGGTTGAGAGCACGAACGAACCATTTGTGTCTCCCCAAGCGATTCCAGACAAGCGAATGACTAGAGAGACAAAAATCAAGACATAACTAACTCTAACCAGCCGTGGTGATTTTAGTTATTAATAACCTTACATAGGCTACAACGTCTTACAGGACGTAAAGCCTTATTCGTGAAATTATGCTTCATCATTATCGTCGTCGTCGTCATCGTCGTCGTCATCATCATCGTCGTGGTCACCATCACCATCATCGTCAGTGTCGTCGTTGTCGTCATTGTCGTCGTCATTGTCGTCGTCGTCATCGTCGTCACCGTCGTCATCATCGTCGTCGTCGCCGTCGTCGTCATCGTTGTCGTCGTCGTCATCATCATAAGCAGCAGCAGCAGCAGCAGTATTATCAACATACTTCTCATTCTCCTTCATCGTCATCATCATCAGCAGCAGCAGCAGCATCATTATCATCGACATCGACATCGACAACGAAACAGACGACGACGACGACGACGACGACGACACCAATGCCGTCATCATCTTCACCAAGGTCGTTGCCATCCACCGGGTCACCCCGCACATGCGACTCGATCGCTGCACGGCCACAGGGGGGAAATACAACATCCGGGTGTTTCTGTTGCGAGGGACGCCTGGGGGAGGTTCGTCCATCATCCGGGTGACACTGAAGGAGCGGGACCGACGTCCCAACGCTTTCATTCCTTCCCCTGGGTCCGTCAAGCACAGGCGCTTGGTCGTTTGGTTCATTCCATTATTTCACGCGAATTAAACTGATGAGTTTAGGTGCTCTGGGCCGCATATCAGGCAAAACTCCGAGGTCGATTTCCCTCTAATCCAGTTATGCGTCTCCAGTCTTCCCCTACTCCGTCTTCTTTTTCCTCTGCGCTGCACTTAGGCGACGTCGGATGAAGGGAGAGATTTCCTCAAACTTGTTATCCACAGCTTGGTTCATGGATCGAGAGGCTGCTCATTGAATCGCGAGAGAGGTTTTTTTAATAAGAAACTGTTAGAGGGTTCCAGAGCACCGTATGAATGCCGAGATAGAGTTCCTGGAGAATGGTTTGAAGTTCGAGAAGGTTACAGCCGTCCGAACATTTTGTGTAAAGCAATGCCATATGCAAGAATTGTTATAGAGAAATTCTCATCACATACGAATGGTAGAACTTAAGATATAAAAGGGGTTTCCCCATCTCTGGCTGAAAAATGGAAGCAAATTGCATTGTCTTTTTAAAGGAATGCGCATTCTCAAATCGGTCAATATTCTGCAGACGAGGGCAATTTGCCTGTGGGAAGTATCTGCAAATTTGATAAATGACAAGTATATTGAGACATTGCCTCTCTCGCACTTGGCTTTTCACTTTTGCTACTGTTTCTTCCTTGTGTTTACGTGTGTGCGTGTGTGCATACGTGTGTGCGTGTGTGCATGCGAGTGTGCGTGTGTGTGTGTGTGTTTGTGTGTGTGTGTGTGTGTGTGTGAGTATGTGTGTATGTGTGTTTTGCACGCTTGCTTTTGAGCGAGCGAATGTGCGCGCGCGTGTGTGTATGCATGTGTGTGTGTGTGTGTGTGCGTGTGTGTGTGTGTGTTTGTGTGTGTGTGTGTGTGTGTGTGTGTGTGTGTGTGTGTGCGTGTGTGTGTGCGCGTGTGTGTGTGTTTGTGTGTGTGTGTTTGTGTGTGTGTGTGTGTGTGTGTGTGTGGGGGGGGGTGTGTGGGTGTGTGTGCGTGTGTGCGTATATGTTGCTGTGTGCGCGCGCGTGTGTGTGTGTGTGTGTGTGTTTGTGTGTGTGTGTGTGTTTGTGTGTGAGTGTGTGTTTGTGTGTGGGCTGTATTGGCGGTGGTGATTGTGGTTATGTGTAATATTTGAGCTTCACTTTGGCGAGGCATTTTTTTCTTGGTACGCTTAACATGCGGCTTTTAATGTAAACAAGTGAAACAAACTTATACTTTTTTGCGATACAATGGGTGTCCATTCTGTTTTAATAAAACTCAACAATATGAACGTCTGTGGACCTGTCATCTAGTAAACAAACATCTGTCCACATTTCAGTCCACTGTCGTGACCTTCAACAAGTTATGATCATTTTGACCTTGGCACAGTAACACGACAGGAAGAAGGTCGACGTGACGTTGGTTGCTTTGTGGCATGGCCGACTATCTGGGTAAAGCTGTTTGGGAGATTTCCATCAGGGCATGGATCTGCGTGGGCTGCAGCCACGTCTTCTGAGACCACTATGAGGCGCGGTCCATGGTAATTCAATGACAGACGTCCGGACGTGGGGGATGAGAGGCTGGCCATTGCCGCAGCCCCCTGCCGACTAACAAGGTTCCTGGTGAGACGTCTCGTTCCTCTCGGCGTGATGCATGAGGTTGATTTTGTCAGCTCGCACCGGCCTCGCCGCAGCTCTCAGTGGAGGCGCGTTGTGGTCTTCAAGAGTGATAGCTTCTGTCCCGTAATGACCTAAAGTGTGCTTTGAGAACTTTCAATTGAGTTTTTGAGTAATATTTGATGAGGAACGTCAATGATACTCCCGAGTTTTTTAGAATTCTTTTCTCTTTTTTTAAATGAATGATATTGTCCTTTTGTTACTGTAAAGAATTAGTATGGAAAAGTTAAATACATATGAGCCCGCACATCGGGGTAAGCTGTGATGCAGAGAAGCTACTTCTGAGGGTTTGTTTGGTAAATCCAGCCATGTCGTCAAGGTCGCCATACAGTGGGATGCCAATGAAACCGTCTGGTTGAAGCCATGCTACGTTTCGAGGTTGGTAGCGGAATCATCTCTTCAATTAAAGATCTTCATCATCGCTGTCTTTATCTTTCCAACTACTCTTTCTCTATTAGCCCCAATCAGGAACTTGATTTTATTTTGTCTATTGACAGACAAGTTGACTTTTCAGTAGTACCTTTGGATTGGTAAGATACATACTCTTGCATGTTTAACATGGGCCTGAAGAACAGGAGTCTGATATGAAAGAAATAATACAAGCACTCTATCCAAGCAATCTGCCAGGGGCCTGTTCAAAGCTGGACAAGTACCGATGATGACCACCTGAATGTCCTGAAGATGTACGGATGTCTCAGCCTGCGGGAGACGTGATCTTCCATCTGCGTGCCACCGGAATCACCCAGGACGTTTCTTCAGCTGCCTAACCTTGACTAAACACCCGGTTTCGACAGATGACTGATGACAGTGCCACCAGTCTTGGTCAAAGCCTACGGACCAACGATGAATGCGTCTGTCCCTGCAGCTCGGGCCGCCAGTCCTGGTCAGGAGCATCCATTGAAAACTCTTTGTGCCTCACTGAAGGAACAGAGACGTCACGTCAACAGTCCTCGTTCACAAACCCTTCCCTCTACGACGGCAAATATTGGCCTTGCTCCGTCCCATGAATTCCCAGTCAATGATGGAGGAAGCTCTCAAGATCCAGATGTCTCCTGCATCCAAACCCGCGTCATGGCCGCGGGTGTCCAGAGGTTCTCTCTGAGCGAAAAGTATGGGCGGCTGAAGTGTGATGGATTTTCCCCCACTTGATTCTCCACGGTGGAGGAGTCTCCATCAAAGAAAATACGGCCCCGGAAAGAATACATCGCGTACCTAATGACTAGCCAGACAGTGAGAGAATGGTGCCAGCCCTCAGTCTAGGGAAGTAGGTGTTCCTCGTGGGACGAGCAGACCTTCGCTTAATGTGTGGTCGTGTGTGTGAGGTGAAAAGAAGAGAGATAAAGTAGCATGGAGAAGGGACCTATAACTGGAGACTGTGCGATGTGTACAGTATGCTCGTCATTCGAAGAGACATTCCAAAAGGCAAAGATAGAAACGGTTTTTATTTAGTCTCGCTTCTCGAGGTTGCATTTTCGAAAACGATATGTATCTCAGTTCTGCGTCCAGTTGTGTTTCTTTACTTTTTTCTGCATGGAAGTACAGTACCGACACTAGTTGCTTTTTCACGCATCAAGAAAAGAGAAAAGTGGGGGGGGGGGGGGGGGGGGGGGGGGGGTTAATCACCGACACAACCAAGTCTGCTTCCCAGAAGAACAAGAAAAAGAGAGACATGACAAGAAGCAAAACGACTTTGTAAAAAAAAACTAACACTTGGACAATGCTACCAGTCATTTCGTGTTTATGTAACATGGATGAAAGGACAGCGAGTGCGCGCAACCACGCACGTACACATTTACATTCCTGCGCTCGTGTGCGCACACAGGCGCACGCACACCACCATACACAAACACCTACACACACGCATACACACACGCGAACACACATGCACACACGCACAAATACATACCACCACACACGCACACATCCACACACACACACACAAACACACGAACACACACACATACTCATATACACACACGCGCACGCTCTCGCGCACACACACACACACACACACACTAACAGACACACACACACACGCATACTCATACACATACACACACATGCACATACGTATACACACACACGTACGCAGCATACACACACATACACACACAAACACACGCACCATAGACACACACAAACACACAAACGCATACACACACGCGCTTACACACACATACACACACACACAAACGCATACACACACGCGCATACACACATTCTCATGTATACACACACGTACGCATAAACACACACACACACACATACGCATACACATACACATTCACACACACATACATACATATCAAAACACTTTATTGCCAAAAATGATACAGAGATCAATGTGCAATTTGAAACACAAGCTCACTGGGACCCACCAGCCAAGACATGACCCCTTCTTGCCCATACTCTCCTGGAGCCAATCATTACTGACATGCTCAGGTACTTGGCAATTCGCTTACTTCTTCTCTTGTCCAGCCCTGTCATGGCAAGTCCCGACACTACTCGTCTATGTACCATACATACATACATACATACATACATACATACATACATACATACATACATACATACATACATACATACATACATACATACATACATACATACATACATACATACATACATACATACATACATACATACATACATACATACATACATACATACATACATACATACATACATACATACATACATACATACATACATACATACATACATACATACATACATACATACATACATACATACATACATACATACATACATACATACATACATACATACATACATACATACATACATACATACATACATACATACATACATACATACATACGTACGTACGTACGTACGTACGTACGTACGTACATACATACATACATACATACATACATACATACATACATACATACATACATACATACATACATACATACATACACACACACGCACGCACACATACATACACACACACGCACGCACACACACACACAGACACACGCACACACGTATACGCACACGCACACACACATACACACACATACACATACGCACACGCACGCACACACACATACACACACATACACACACATACACACATACACATACACACACACACGCACACACACACACACACACACACACACACACACTGCAACAGTTCAAGAGGAATGGATGGTCGGGGACCTTGGCGGTGACATCCTTGCCTCGCCTCAGCGACACCTCAAGGCGTATTTTACCCTGCCCCCTGGTGAAGGTTTTCTCAGGGGTCTCATCACTTTTTTGCCATGACGTTCCGGGAACGGAGGAGAGATAGGACTTGACCCAGGGGACTGGTTCAACCCCCCACATACCCTCCCTCTACCCACCCACCCCAACTACCCCTATACATCTCATTTATTCCGCTCCAGTCTCATTCCCGTCTCTACTTTTCTTCCTTCCTCATCTTCCATTCTCCTCTCTTGGTTTCTCCTCTCCACTCCACCCAATCATTCTCATTCTCCACCGCCTCTCTCCGCCACCCTGCTCCTCTCCCCTACCCCAGCCCCGTATCTATCTTGTCCCGCAGTGAATCATCCTTCCCACCACTCAAGCCCACCTCTGGTTCCCTCCTCCCTTCTCCCCACCCCCATCCCACGACTCTCCGGTCTTTCATCTCTATCCCTCTTCCTCCTTTAGCGACAGCTAAGATGAACTCATGAAGCTCCCCTCCCCTTCTCTCATTTTCCCATTCCTCTCCCTCCCTACCGCACTCCATTTCTTAACCCATTCCTATTCCCCACCCCATCTCACTTACTGGAAAGCCTCCACACTTCATCTCCACCCGATCCCATTCCTCGAACCCAACAACATGCAACCCAATCTTCCCTATGGCAACCCTGCCCCCACGTGGCCCACACGTTGCCCGCTACGGGCTAACCGGAAGGAGAAGACAACTGAAGGAAGATGTCTGTTGTGGCGCCATCTGCACAGCAGACGTCATTTGCGCGGCTGCGGGGGAAATAACGGTATGCTCCCCGATTCATCGTGCCACGCTCGGAGACCGGCAGCCATTTTTTCGTCGATTCATTTTATAAACATCGATTTGAAAAACAAGTAAGCACTACCTGCGCAAATCTGAAAGAAAACAGCCTAATTGTAAATTTAACCCTTCATAAGTACTTTGTGGGGAGAGCTTATTATCGTAGTGACCAGACATAAATTAGAAAAATTAAAAAGTATCGTCGCAGAATATATCCATTCATACATTTTTTTTACCAAACATGTTTATCCCCTCCTTCAAAAAAAGTTCCCCTCTGATATGCTGATAGTGCCACAACAGAGTTATTTATCGGAATGAAGGAAAGGGAAAACAGGGGATTGGCTCTAAAAAGAGGGATAAGGTGATAAGGGGGATTAAAAATGGACCACGGACTGAGAAGGAGGAGGACGAGGAGGAGGAGGAGGGGTAGTAAGAGGAAGAGAAGGAGAAGGAGTAGTAAGAGGAGGAGGAGGAGGAGGGGGAGGGGGAGTGAGAAGGGGAGGGGGAGGGGGAGGGGGAGGAGGAGGAGGAGTAGGAGGAGAAGGAGGAGGAGGAGGAGGAGGAGCAGGAGAGGAGGTGGAGGAGGAGCAGGAGCAGAGGAGCAGGAGGAGCAGGAGGAGCAGGAGGAGGAGGTGGAGGAGGAGGAGGAGGAGGAGGAGGAGGAGGAGGAGGAGGAGGAGGAGGAGGAGGAGGAGGAGGAGGAGGAGGAGGTGGAGGAGGAGGAGGATGAGGAGGAGGAGGAGGAGGAGGAGGAGGAGGAGGAGGAGGAGGAGGAGAGGAGGAGGAGGAGGAGGAGGAGGAGCAGGAGGAGCAGGAGGAGCAGGAGGAGGAGGTGGAGGAGGAGGAGGAGCAGGAGGAGCAGGAGCAGGAGGAGCAGTATGAAGAGTAGGAGCAGGAAGAGCAGGAGCAGGAGGACGACGACGAAGAAGAAGAAGAGGAGAAGGAGAAGGAGGACGAGGATGTGGACGAGGAGGAGGAGGAGGAGGAGGAGGAGGAGGAGGAGGAGGAGGAGGAGGAGGAGGAGGAGGAGGAGGAGGAGGAGGAGGAGGAGGAGGACGAGAAGGAGGAGGAGGAGGAGGAGGAGGAGGAGGGAGGAGGAGGAGGAGGAGGAGGAGGAGGAGGAGGAGGAGGAGGATAAATAGAATGAAGACGAGGTCGAGGACGAGGACGAGAAGGATCGCGGAGGAAGAGGAAAGTGTAGGGAGGAAAGGAGAGAGGTATCTGAGTAGGGAATGCGATTGTTAGGGTAGAGAGTACACGCATACAAAGAGATGCCACATGAGCTGGTTCTACAGAGGCAGGCTTCAGGCCAAGTCTGAGGGACTGGAGAGAGGCTCCTGAGTAAGAGACGGGAGATAAGGAGAAAGGCGGCAGGGGATTGCCACAACTTAGAGATGAAGCGGAAGCTTTCGGGGAATGGAACGCCGGTTGAGGAGATAGATGTAAGATAAAGCGCTGAAGTATAGGATTGTCAGGGGAACTGATGCCTTGCAAGGACAGAAACTACTATGGCTTGCAAGTGACGGCCATAAGGGGAGTGTTTGCTGATGACAGTCTCTGCAGCAATTCTGAGAATGATAAGGTGTTCGGCACCCACTCTGTAGTAGCTGAGGAGGGTCCATAAGAGACTACAGACACGGTCATGTAGTTGATGGATACGCGAATATTGTCTGCTGGATGAATGAAAGGAAGAGTTGTTGTTTTTAAGAAGCCTCTGAACAAACACAAAAGCTGCAGCATGCAATCACATGCTCCCTTAGACCAACTCATCTTTTGTGTCTTCAATTATGGTTCTCAGGTTGTTTGGGTCCATGACCAAGTGAGAGAGAGAGAGAGAGATAGAGATAGAGAGAGAGAGAGAAAGAGAGAGAGAGAGAGAGAGATTTTTGATTGGTTGACTTTATTTCGGCCGACGACCCATCATTGATTACATTATGTACATGACTGTGTAAAATATCTGGCATTTTCTTACATAATCAAAGAATGTGTAAAATGTATTATATGTAAATACGTTATAGACAAGTTAGAATTTACGTAAAATGAAAGTCTTACAACTAATAGCTGTACTTCATAAATATCATTAGATTTTTTTGCATAAACTTTCTCATACAAGGATCTATACAGTGTTTTGACTTCATAATTCAGTGGATTAGAGATAAGGGGTTGTTAGGCATCTCTTAAATATGTACAGCAGTTGATTTCTAATTTGCATTTTAAAATAAGTTGGTCTTTGTCTTGAATGTGTACTTTATACCACACCTATATCATCCTTTTTCCACACGTACATATATTCGCGCATTGGGTTTTTATATAAAGTTTTCATCAGAATAATGTAGAGTGTCAATTAATTAATTCAGTAGTTG
>JAWQFJ010031844.1:25000-33973 GCA_034096865.1 Theodoxus fluviatilis | reverse complement strand
AGAGATGGACGATGATGACAAGGAATCAAGAGGTGGACGATGATAAGGAAACACGAGGTGGATGATGATGACAAGGAAGCAAGAGGTGGACGATGATGACAAGGAAGCAAGAAGTGGACGATGATGAAAAGGAAACAAGAGGAGACGATGATGACACTGACGATAACTGCGAGAGAGCTGAAGACGCGGATCATGTCAGGGGAAAAGCTGGGGTTTGACTTCATCAACACCACTCGCGAAATACTATGACTACAAATACACCCAAAGACTATGGATAGGTCAACAGCCAAAGGCTATGACTGCACCAGCAGGGAAAGGCTGTAACTATATAAACAGTTACTGGCTGCAGCTTTGTCCACAGCGAAAAGACCGTCTGGCTACACCAGCAGCGAAAGGTTGCACACGAGGACTACAGGTCAAGAGAATGAGAGATGGTGTTGACACAGCAACGCAACACGGCTGGCTGCTCACGCCTAAAGTCTAGGGCAGAGGAGTCATCCTCACCCACTCTGATACTTCCAAGTTTAGAGATCTCCAATCAATACCGTAGGCCCGGCTTGGCCCGAAATCTAAAAATAACCGAACTTCCTCTCTCTTTCTCTCTCTCACTCTCTCTCTCTCTCTCTGTTTCTCTATCCCTGTCTGTCGCTCTGTCTCTGTCTTTCTATAATCTATCTTTCTCTCTCTCATTGTCTCTCTCTCTCTCGCTGTCTCTCTGTGTCTCTGTCGCTCTCCCTCTCTGTGCGTTTGTGTGTGTCTGTCTGTGTGTGTATGTCTGTCTGTCTCTCTTTCTCTCTCTCTCTCTTTCTCTCTCTCTCTTTCTCTCTCTCTTTCTCTCTCTTTCTCTTTCTCTCTTTCTGTCTCTCTTTCTGTCTCTTTCTCTCTTGATCTCTCTCTTTCTCTCTTTCTCTCTCTCTCTCTCTCTCTCTCTCTCTCTCTGTCTGCCTGTCTGTCTGTCTGTCTGTCTGTCTCTTTCTCTGTCTCTCTCTCTGTCTCTCTCTGTCTCTCTCTCTCTCTCTCTCTCTCGTCTGGCTTTGCCGCTGGCTTATCAGCAAGGGCTTTAGCTTTTTCTCTGATGACAAGCTCTTGTACATGGAAGTGTTGTCACTGATCACGATGCGGTTTCATATGCTCACGTGGAGTATGCTGAGCAGAGGAGAACAAGTTGTCAGTGATGACGTCTTTGTCATCAAAACGTCTTCTCGAAGGAGCCCGCAAAGAAAATCAAACAACCGACATTGATCTTGCAGAGGCTCAGGGCAATGTTGCAGTTGGCACAGAGAAGTTTGTATTGGATCGAGCAGAGGCTTGGCTTACAGTTTGCTCGAGGTTGAGCAACTTAGGCAGGCAGGGAACTGAGGGCGAAGACGGAAGCAGGGAGGCGGGAATTTGAATCACGGAAAAAGGGGGTGTCAGCTCATTTGACCAAATTATATTTCCTCGTGAGAGAGTGTGGTCCTGAAGAGGGCCGTTTCTCGAGTTTGAGCATGACAAGCGTTGTCTTGTGGGCAGCGTAGGTCGCTTCGACTGGTGTAGTCTCGTGGCCGACGTCAATTCCGATGTCGGGTGTGGTGTTGTGGGGTGAAAACTGAGGCAGGCAAGAGAAACTAAGGAAGACAGGTATAAGACTGAGGTTGGAGAGGCAGGGAACTGGTTCAGGCAGCCGCAAGATTGAGGGAGGCAGCCAGAGGCCTGCGGAAAGACAGGCAAGAAACTGAGGCAGGACCGACAGGTGAACAGGAAACTAAGAGTAGGCCAGGGACAGACCGGCAGACCAGCAGGAAGATAGGTAGACAAGCAGGCAGGCAGGTAGGCATACAGGCAGACAGGCAAGGATCCAGGAAGGTAGGCAGCCAGGCTGGAAGGAAACTGAACGTAGGCAAAAGACAGGCAGGCAGGCAGGAAGGAAGAAAGACAGGCAGGCAAGAAGAAAACTGAGGCCTTGAAGGCAAGAGACTGAGGCCCGTCGGATGGAGACCGGCGGGATACTGAGAATAAGAGTGGCAGGAAACTGGGGCTGGAGAGGCAGGAAATTCGGGCTGGAGAGGCAGGAAACTTCTTGGAGCGGCAAGAAAACGGGGCAAGAGAGGCAGGAAACTTGGGCTGGAGAGGCAGATACCTTGAGCTGAAGAGGCAGGAAACTGAGGCAAGAGAGGCAGGAAACTTGGGCTGGAGAGGCAGGAAAACGAGGCTGGATAGGCAGGAAACTGAGGCAAGAGAGGCAGGAAACTTGGGCTGGAGAGGCAGGAAACTTGGGCTGGAGAGGCAGGAAACTTGGGCTGGAGAGGCAGGAAAGTTGGGCTGGAGAGGCAATAAACTGGGGCTGGAGAGGCAGGAAACTTGGGCTGAAGAGGGAAACTTATATCTGGAAAGGCAGGGAACTGGTGAGGGGCAAGAGACCTGAAGGAAACGTAGGGGGAACAAATTTTAATCATGAAGGAATAATATGAGACTGAAGTAAGCAGGCAGAAGGCAGAAGCAAGAGAAGCAGAGGAAACGGGAGTGAATGTGTAAGGGGAGGGGGGGGGGGGGAGGGACAGGAATTGCAACGCGAGCAGCGAGAGGAAGCCGGGCCTGTTTAGGACACAGCTCTATGTAGACTTCATGCTGCGACAGACAGTTGCTTTCACAGCTGCCGATGTCCTCGGGAAAACCTAACTTCTTCAGGGTCCTGGCTCTGCAGGATGACGTCACCCACGCCTGTGGCCAGAGAGAGGTGGCAACCATGGCAACAGGAGCAAACGCCGAAGTATGCAGAGCAAGATGCACCCGGTGTTTTCAATGCAAAGCCCTCCTGCTGGCAACGCCGTGGACGATCATTGGCGACAAACACAGAGGCAGGCTGAATAACACGGTTTTGTCGTCGCCATCGGCTCGTGTGTGTGTGTGTGTTTGTGTGTGTGTGTGTGTGTGTGTGTGTGTGTGTGTGTGTGTGTGTGTGTGTGTACGTGTGTGTGTGTGTGTGTGCGCGTGTGCACATAACTGCCTGACGCGGCACGCTGCTAATAGTAGTGCCGTCGCGACTGCGAGCGGTAGCGATGGCGGCGGAAGAGTTACACAGACAATTAACATTGACAGTGTTGACTTTGGAACGGTTGCACGAAGGCAATGGACAAGAGGAGAATTACTTTTCCTTGAGAACACGTATATACATGTACATGTGAAGACGTGCATACATTAGGATAAGCGTCCAAAGACAAAGACTTCTAATGTTCTATAAGTAGAGACTATGGAATAACTACAGAGACAAATGAACACTGACAGTGTTTACCCTGGAACGGTCAGACAGAGACAGTCGAGACTTGCAGTGCAAACAGTGACGCAATCACTTGAGACGCTAAGAGTGTTGAAAGTGAAACAAAGATCCAGAGAAAATGGACACTGGTATTGTTGATATGAGAAATATTACAAAGTACAGACACTAAGAGAGTGTTGGCAGTGAAAAACTTACACACAGACATTAGACACTATTAGTCTAGACAATAAATAGACATCTGGAATCCCGACATAATTTTTTAACACAGATACAGGACGCTGAGAGTGTTTTCATTGGAACAGTTACACAAAGACATTAAGTCACATTGAGACGTTTGAGTGTATCAGTTAGATAAGTCCCATAGAGACGTTTGAGTGTAGCAGTTGGATAAATCACATAGAGACGTTTGAGTGTAGCAGTTGAATAAGTAATATAGAGACGTTTGAGTGTAGCAGTTTGATAAGTCACATAGAGACGTTTGAGTGTAGCAGTTGGATAAGTCACATAGAGACGTTTGAGTGGAGCAGTTGAATAAGTCACATAGAGCGTTTGAGTGGAGCAGTTAGATAAGTCCCATAGAGACGTTTGAGTGTAGCAGTTAGATAAGTCACATAGAGACGTTTGAGTGTAGCAGTTGAATAAGCCATATAGAGACGTTTGAGTGTAGCAGTTGGATAAATCACATAGAGACGTTTGAGTGTAGCAGACGAATAAGTCACATCGAAACGTTTGAGTGTAGCAGTTGAATAAGTCACATAGAAACGTTTGACAGGAGCAGTGTAGAGTTGGATAAGTCACATAGAGACGTTTGAGTGTAGCAGTTGGATAAGTCACATAGAGACGTTTGAGTGTAGCAGTTGGATAAGTCACATAGAGACGTTTGAGTGGAGCAGTTAGATAAGTCACATAGAGACGTTTGAGTGTAGCAGTTAGATAAGTCACATAGAGACGTTTGAGTGTAGCAGTTGAATAAGTCACATAGAGACGTTTGAGTGTAGCAGTTGGATAAGTCACATAGAGACGTTTGACAGTAGCAGTGTAAACGTTGGATAAGTCACATAGAGACGTTTGACAGTAGCAGTGTAGAGTTGAATAAGTCACATAGAGACGTTTGAGTGCAGCAGTGCAGCAGTTGGATAAGTCACATTGAAACGTTTGACAGTAGCAGTGCAGCAGTTGGATAAGTCACATAGAGACGTTTGAGTGTAGCAGTGCAGCAGTTGGATAAGTCACATAGAGACGTTTGACAGTAGCAGTGCAGCAGTTGGATAAGTCACATAGAGACGTTTGAGTGTAGCAGTTGGATAAGTCACATAGAGACGTTTGAGTGTAGCAGTTGGATAAGTCACATAGAGACGTTTGACAGTAGCAGTGCAGCAGTTGGATAAGTCACATAGAGACGTTTGACAGTAGCAGTGCAGCAGTTGGATAAGTCACATAGAGACGTTTGAGTGTAGCAGTTGGATAAGTCACATAGAAACGTTTGACAGTAGCAGTGTAGCAGTTGGATAAGTCACATAGAGACGTTTGAGTGTAGCAGTGCAGCAGTTGGATAAGTCACATTGAAACGTTTGAGTGTAGCAGTTGGATAAGTCACATAGAGACGTTTGAGTGTAGCAGTTGGATAAGTCACATAGAGACGTTTGAGTGTAGCAGTTGGATAAGTCACATAGAGACGTTTGACAGTAGCAGTATAGCAGTTGGATGGGTCACGTAGAGACGTTCGACAGTAGCAGTGAGGCAGTTGGATAAGTCACATCGAAACGTTTGGCAGTGGCAATGTTGCAGTTGAATAAGTCACATAGAGACGTTTGAGTGTAGCAGTTGGATAAGTCACATAGAGACGTTTGACAGTAGCAGTATAGCAGTTGGATTGGTCCCATGGACACGATGGTCATCTGCAGTGCTGAGACTGGAGCACCTACACAGAGACGTTTGACAGTAGCAATGTAGCAGATGGATTGGTCACTCAGAGACATTAGACGAAGGCATTGGCCGATGTCAACATGAGTAAAGAATACCATACCTCCCTCATCAGCTGGAATGGTGCAGTCTTTGCACAGCCAGCCCCAAGCAGCATTTACATTGCCTTTACATCTGCTTTTACCATGTTCACACATGTTGACACCGGCCTTTCCCTCGCAGGATCTTGACTTTCCTCGCAGGATCTTGACTTTCCTCGCAGGATCTTGACTTTCCTCGCAGATTCTTGGCTTTCCTCGCTTCTATGCAACGCGCCCCGGGCTCAATGAGGTTTGGGCGAGTATCCACTACGCTACGCCTCGGCAGTGAATGTGGAGGTGAAGCTTGAACGCGGCTCTGGTCAGCTCGCGCAGCAGTAGTGCAGGTTCTAACATGGAGTCACGAGAACTGCATGATGGGATTGAACTCTCGACCCGAACGTCGAGATAGGTGCAGCAACCTTTAACCCCGTCCCCCACTTTTTTACGTTTTTCCTTTCACGTCACGTGACTTGTGGTGAAGACTCACAAAGGCGACACCCACGTCTCGAGGGAAGTGGAAAAGGGGAAGAGTGGTGGTGGTGGTGGCTGTGGTGATGGAAGTGGCTGTGGTGGTGGTGGTTGTGGTGTTGGTGGTGGTGGCTGTGGTGGTGGTGGTGGTGGTGGTGGTGGTGGTGGTGGTCGTCGTCGTCGTCGTCGTAATGGCCGTGGTGGTGGTGGTGGTCGTCGTCGTCGTCGTCGTAATGGCCGTGGTGGTGGCTGTGGTGGTGAGGGTGGTGGTGGTAGTAATAGTGGTAGTGGTAGTAATGGTGGTAGTGGTGCTGGTGGTGCTGGTGGTGGTAGTAATGATGGTGTTGGTGGTGGTGGTAGTAGTGGTGGTGGTGGTGTGTTGGCGGTGGTGGTGGTGGTGGTGGTGGTACTGGTGGTGGTAGTGGTGCTAGTGGTGGTGCTAGTGGCTGTGATGGTGGGGTGGTGGTGGTGGTGGTGGTGGTGGTGGTGGTGGTGGTGGTGGTGGTGGTGGTGGTGGTGGTGGTGATGGTGGTGGTGGAGCAGGACAGACAGGGGAAGAGCAGGGCTGAGCGGGAAACATGGCCGCCTTGGAGTTTCACTCCCACGTTCTCTCCTCGGTTTGCGCAGTGAAAAAACGTGTGACCTCAACAAACAGCGAGGATGGCTTGGCGAGGAAATACGGAAATGGACGACGGGGGATCAAGGAAAGACGATGTACTTATACAGCGAAGATAGGCAGGAGCGACGAGATGGGAAGACTAAGCAGAGGGTAGTGGGTGGGATGTCGGGTGAGGGGTGGGGTGGGGAGTTACGAGAGGTGCTAGGCACACTTTCCGCTCTTTGAGGTTTGCCGTTTGTGTGAAAACGGAGATTTCTGGGCTCACGACTGTTGACGTTGTTCACGGAGACCGATGAGGACGAGACGGGGAGGTAACGAGATGGAGGGTGGGATGGAGGTGCCGCGATTAAACTTGCGTTCGTTAACGCTGCGACAGGCGGCAAACAGTCCTCAGCAAAGGCCAGCGGGACGGAGGAGGCACTCGGGCAGTCTGGGATGGAGACGCGGACCCCACTCTCGTGGCTGAGTGGTAGACCGGTCCTCCGTCCCAGAGGCCGAGATGGACGAGGGGGTGTCGGGGCAAACACGCAAGGGTGAGCCCCTCCTCCTTTCGCCCATCCTCCAACACGAAAGCGCTCTTCCGTCTAGGGCCTCCACCGTAATTGCTCTCTGGACTGCAATGGAGGGTGGCCCATCAGCTACGGCCCGTTCTCTTCATGCTGTGGTCAACTGCAACTTAACAGAGAAATATGACCCAAAGAGACTGCGACGGCGAGGAAGCCCAGTACTGCATGCATGGCGGTGGATGGTCCGTGGCTGTACGACGAAGTCCTGCCTCCATGTGGTGGCGGGCAACCAACAGCAGGTCTGGAGGAGGTTCCATTGCTGCGGTGCGTGTCCACAGTAATAACTCAGAGGAGTACTCAAATATAGCCTTGTGTTTTAGAAGAAAGGATGGATGGATGGAACGAAGGAAGGAAAGAAGGAAAGAAGGAAGGAAGGAAGAAGGAGAGAAGGAAGGAAGGAAGGGAGGGAGGGAGGGGAGGCGATGGGAGGGGAGGTTGAGGGAGGGCGGGAGGAGGACGGGAGGGTAGGGGAGGGACAGGGAGGAAGGGAGGGAGGGAGGGAGAGGGAGGGAGGGGAGGCCCGCACACCGGGAAGGTGAGGGAGGACGGTGCGCCTGGAACAGACGGGGCACGGTGGACTGACGGTGGACGGACGGACAGATGGAGGGATGGAGGGAGGGACGAACGATGGACGGACAGTAGATGGACTGACAGATGGATGGATGGATGGAATTGTATAGCCTTTCAGCCTTTAAAAACTGAGGCCACTAATCATGAAAATGCATTAGAGTTGGTGAGGAGAAGAGCCAGTCAAACCACTACTTCCCTAGTTATTCACCTCTTGCGGATTGTGCAGGAAGATGCGGTGAGTCAGTTCTTACCCCCAATGCACTGGCTAGGTGACCATCATTATAGGCAAAACCGACACTGACTGCGAGGCTATGCGTGCGAAGAGCAGGGCCGGACCCAGGGGGGGGGTTCCAGGGGTTCCGGAACCCCCCCCCCCCCCCTAGAAAAAGCATGTACCTTGGTTTGAGTTGTTTTTTTTTACTATATTTTTTGTGTGTGTCTCCAAAAACAATGCTGCTCTTACCCCTCAAAACAAGGCCCAGAATGCACCAGATTGCACAGATTTTAACCGTTTTTCAAAAATTTCCGGGGGGGCATGCCCCCGGACCCCCCTAGTTTACGCGCCTGCTTCGCAGGCGCGCGCTCGTGGCTTCGCCACTTCGCTGATTTGTCCCCCCCAACCAAAAAGGACCCCCCCCCCACAACTCATTTGGTCCGGCCCTGAAGAGAGATAGCCCAGAGCTACGGACTGCCTCAGCTCACGGTAGCCCCGAAAAACACTCATGCATGGCCCATATTGCACTGACATATAACTCATAATGCACTGAAATATAACCCATTTTGCACTGACATATAACCTATATTGCACTGACATATGACCCATATTGCACTGACATATTACCCATATTGCACTGACATAGAACCCATATTGCACTGGCATATGACCCATATTGCACTGACATAGAACGCACATAGTTGGCACTGAACATATGAGCCATATTGTTTTTTTGTACACTGACATAGAACCCATATTTGCACTGACATATTACCCATATTGCACTGACATATTACCCATATTGCACTGACATATAACCCATATTGCACTGACATATAACCCATATTGCACTGACATATGACCCATATTGCACTGACATATGACCCATATTGCACTGACATATGACCCATATTGCACTGACATATAACCCATATTGCACTGACATATAACCCATATTGCACTGACATATAACCCATATTGCACTGACATATAACCCATATTGCACTAACATATCACCCATATTGCACTGACATATCACCCATATTGCACTGACATATGACCCATATTGCACTGACATATAACCCATATTGCACTGACATATAACCCATATTGCACTGACATATGACCCATATTCCTCTGACATATAACCCATATTGCACTGGACATATGACCGCGATATTTCACTGACGATATACCCATATGCACTGAATAAACAATATTGCACATGACATATAACCCATATTGCAATGACACTATACAACCATATTTTTTTTTCC
>JAWQFJ010031844.1:15000-20000 GCA_034096865.1 Theodoxus fluviatilis | reverse complement strand
ATAGACTGAAAGAGGCTGAGACTGAGAAAGAATATAGACTGAAAGAGTCTTAGACTGAGGCAGAATTTAGACTGAATCTGAGGCAGATGTTAAACTGAGAGAGACTGAGACTGATGCACAATATAGACTGAGAGGATGAAACTGATTCAGAATATAGACAGAGAGGAAGATTGATTAAACTTTATCTTCATCTTCATCATCTCTTCCTCCTCCTCCTGCTCCTCCTGCTCCTCCTCCTCCTCCTCCTGCTCCTCCTCCTCCTCCTCCCCCTCCTCCTCCTCCTCCTCCTCCTCCGTCATTGTCGTCGTCTTCTTCTTCCTTTCTTCCTTCTTTTCTTTATTGTTGTCCTTTTTTTTGAGGAACCGCTTTTGGGGGGTTTTATCCCCTGCCGCCAGAGTGCAGCGCCCAGTAACCTGTTTCAATCCTCAGAAGGAGAGGCAGCTTGGGTGAAGCAGACTGCCCAAGGATGGAACTGTGGGGTCCACGCAGTTTTGAACATTACGCACTCACTAGCTGTGCTGCATAGACGCGAGGAAAGCAATGATCATGCGAGGAACAGGTCGGTGTCAACACGTGTCAACATTAGACATCTGCAGAGGTCAAGGCTATTAAGTGTTGACACATGTTGACATCTGCAGAGGTAAAGGCTATTAAGTGTTGACACATGTTGACACCGACCTATTCCTCGTAAGACCCTTGCTATCCTCGCCTCTAGTCTATGCAAGGCAGGTCTTTCAGGTCAAACTCTCTAATTGCTCTGCCACAGAGCCCCATTCCTTATGCTGAGTAAAGGAACTGAAGGCTGTGAGATAATAAGGGAAGGAAGTAGAAGGGGATTGTGGGTAGAGAACTGAAGGCTGTGAGATAACAAGGGAAGGAAGTAGAAGGGGATTGTGGGTAGAGAACTGAATGCTGTGAGATAACAAGGGAAGGAAGTAGAAGGGGATTGTGGGTAGAGAACTGAAGGCTGTGAGATAACAAGGGAAGGAAGTAGAAGGGGGTTGTGGGTAGAGAACTGAAGGCTGTGAGATAACAAGGGAAGGAAGTAGAAGGGGATTGTGGGTAGAGAACTGAAGGCTGTGAGATAACAAGGGAAGGAAGTAGAAGGGGATTGTGGGTAGAGAACTGAAGGCTGTGAGATAACAAGGGAAGGAAGTAGAAGGGGATGACGGGTAGAGAACTGAAGGCTGTGAGATAACAAGGGAAGGAAGTAGAAGGGGATTGTGGGTAGAGAACTGAAGGCTGTGAGATAACAAGGGAAGGAAGTAGAAGGGGGTTGTGGGTAGAGAACTGAAGGTTGTAAGATAACAAGGGAAGGAAGTAGAAGGGGGTTGTGGGTAAAGAACTGAAGGCTGTGAGATAACAAGGGAAGGAAGTAAAAGGGGATTGTGGGTAAAGAACTGAAGGCTGTGAGATAACAAGGGAAGGAAGTAGAAGGGGATTGTGGGTAGAGAACTGAAGGCTTGTGAGATAACAAGGGAAGGAAGTAGAAGGGGATTGTGGGTAGAGAACTGAAGGCTGTGAGATAACAAGGGAAGGAAGTAGAAGGGGATTGTGGGTAGAGAACTGAATGCTGTGAGATAACAAGGGAAGGAAGTAGAAGGGGATTGTGGGTAGAGAACTGAAGGCTGTGAGATAACAAGGGAAGGAAGTAGAAGGGGATTGTGGGTAGAGAACTGAAGGCTGTGAGATAACAAGGGAAGGAAGCAGAAGGGAATGACGGGTTGAGAACTGAAGGCTGTGAGATAACAAGGGAAGGAAGTAAAAGGGGGTTGTGGATAGAGAACTGAAGGCTGTGAGATAACAAGGGAAGGAAGTAGAAGGGGATTGTGGATAGAGAACTGAAGGCTGTGAGATAACAAGGGAAGGAAGTAGAAGGGGATTGTGGGTTGAGAACTGAATGCTGTGAGATAACAAGGGAAGGAAGTAAAAGGGGGTTGTGGATAGAGAACTGAAGGCTGTGACATAACAAGGGAAGGAAGTAGAAGGGGATTGTGGATAGAGAACTGAAGGCTTGTGAGATAACAAGGGAAGGAAGTAGAAGGGGATGACGGGTTGAGAACTGAAGGCTGTGAGATAACAAGGGAAGGAAGTAGAAGGGGATTGTGGGTAGAGAACTGAAGGCTGTGAGATAACAAGGGAAGGAAGTAGAGGGGATAACGTTTGAGGCATGTGGGAGAGGGTTGCGTGGGGCAACAGAAAAAGATCAAGGTGGGAGATGAGGGAGAGGGTTATGAGATAGGCCAGTGGGAGAAGACAGTTGAAGAAGAATACAGGAGTGGGCTGTTGGAGAAAGTAGAAGAAAACATATCGCGAGTTGACAACAATCATTACCGATGATTACGTAAATCTGTCGTTGCTGCTAACAACCGATGCGGCCATTCAGCCAATCAGACACTTTCTTACTAAAGAGCCTCGTCAAGTACGCCTCTACTGGAGAGTCTATCTTTACCCTCTACTACAGTCCCTTCTGAAAACACCACCAAGCAGCGCGTTGCCAAAATGGACGCAGACCGTACTCCAAGCACTCTCCAAAGACTGTCCTACTCAAATGGAAGGACGGGCGGACAGGGCTGCAAGGAAGGGCCAAGACATGGCTCCTGGGGGAAGGCAACAGCAGACGATGGCGAAACAAGGTCACGGGCGAAGGCGACACGCACGCTCCACCCCTGGGAAAGATGAGTGCATTCTCGAGGACGGGTAATTCGTCTTTTGACACCCGTTGCTCTCGTTTTTCCTCAGACAATTCGCTCGTTAGGTCCATAATGCAATTTTCCACCCCAGGGAGGTTTTTTTCACCTGAGCTTCATTTCCTCTCTTGCCGGACTTGGCGTGGCTAATGCAATAGCTCCCCTTGAGGAAGTCAACTTGCAGCTCCCGGTATGCTTTTTGTGTGTGTGGGCGCCCTTTCTCCGTGTTCAGAGAGCACCTGACTCGCGCAGACGTCACCGTATTTAGGGGTGCATGACCTGAAACTGCTGTGTCCTCTGCGTGTCCGTTGCAGTACAGTCGGTCCATTGATGCAATAGATAGATGGATGGATGAACGGACGGACGGACGGATGGATGAATGCAAGCATACATGCATGGATGGATGGATGGATGGATGCATGCATGCATGCATGAATGCATGCATGGATAAATTCATGGATGCATGCACGGATAAATGCATGAATAGATGCATGAATGGATGCATGCACGGATAAATGCATGGATGGATGCATGAATGGATGCATGCACGGATAAATGGGTGGATGGATGGACGGATGGATGAATGAATAAATGGATGGATGAATGCATGCATGGCTGGATGATGGACGGATGGATGGATGAGGCTTTACGGACTATGACCCTTTGTGCGCTACGTAAAACAAATTGATCAGGGAATTCACTAGAGATGGTGACAGAATGGAGCGTTGCGGTCTATCAGCCTTTGCAGGCTATGTAAGACTACTGATCACGAAGATCAATAGAGTCGGTAAGAGAATGGAGTGTTACGGTCAATCAGCCCTTGCAGACTATATAAGACCACTGATCACGAAGATCAATAGAGACGGTAAGAGAATGGAGCGTTTCAGTCAATCCGCCCTTGCAGACTATCTAAGACTATTGATTACGAAAATCACTAGAGATGGTGACAGAATGGAGCATTGCGGTCTATCAGCCTTTGCAGGCTATCTAAGACTACTGATCACGAAGATCAATAGAGTCGGTAAGAGAAAGGAGTGTTACGGTCAATCCGCCCTTGCAGGCTATCTGACTATTGTAGTATTGATCACGAAAATCACTAGAGATGGTGAGAAAAAGAGCTAGTCAAGTTGTGATTTTCCTGGTCATTCGCCTCTTAAAAATCGCGTAGGAAGACGCTGGGGGTGGGGGTGGGGTGTCATTTATCCCCCCAACATACAGAGGGCTTGGCGGGAATAAACACTTGTTTGTTGTCATAGCGTATGTCTGTTGTCATGACTGACAGTCCAGGAAGAAGTCGATACATCTTCTGATGTAAGGCCATTTCAGAACAAAACCAAAACGAGACTGCATTCATAAACATGCATACGATATTTACACGTAGAGCAAAGCATAGAGAAATGGATGGAGGAGACACTAGGTGAGAAATATCGCATTTCAGTATGCCCATTTGTTTTACGCAGTGGTGTAGTAGTAGTAGTAGTAGTAGTAGTAGTAATAATAATAGTAGTAGTAGTAGTAGTAGTAGTAGTAGTAGTAGTAGTAGTAGTAGTAGTAGTAGTAGTAGTAGTAGTAGTAGTAGTAGTAGTAGTAGTAGTAGTAGTAGTAGTAGTAGTAGTAGTAGTTGTTGTTGTTGTTGATGCTGCCGTTGTTGTTTTTATGCTGTTGTTGACCTCCATCATGTCTTCCGAAACAATGGGCCTTACATAAGAGCCAGGTTGTTGACCAGCGACCGCTGTGGCTGAAATGACCTTTCCTCGAATGACACTTTTAAAACAATACAATACAGTACAATACAACACAATACAATACAATACAATACAATACACCACATTACAATGCAGTGTATACACAATACAAATAATTAAGGGAAATAATTTAAATGGCGGAGAAGATTTTAAACAGACAGATGGAGGAAGGAGAAAAGGAAAGGGATGAGTTAATCCTTTCCAGGCTGCCCAGGACTCTTCCAGATCCTACCAATCGTCTTGTAACGTAGCAATTACGGTACTGCCTTCAAGGCGGGCTTTTCCGCCTCTCGCGTCGTAATTCCTATCGTGTGAGGTGACCGTAGCGAGAAGGTGTCAACAGGCGATATGATTAGAAGGAGTTTGTCAATATTTGGAGGGAAACGAGTTTCCGATTGCCTTTCCCGCTCCACTCACGCGCAAACCATGCATTGTTAGCCTGGGCTTTCTGCAGACATCATATCGATTTTTCTGGACCGGCCGATTTTACCGTCACCAGTCGGGCAAAATTCTTTGGCTTCTCTGTACTCAGTGCTTCCCTTAACGACTGCTTCCCAAGAATGCT
>JAWQFJ010031844.1:10000-12500 GCA_034096865.1 Theodoxus fluviatilis | reverse complement strand
GAGTAGTAGTAGTTGTTGTTGTAGTAGAAGTAGTAGTAGTTGTAGTATTAGTAGCAGCAGCAGCAGCAGTAGCAGCAGTAGCAGCAGCGCAGTAGCAGCAGCAGGAGCAGTAGCAGCAGCAGCAGAACGCGACGTCGAAGAAGAATCCATAAAAAATGCCATGGCTCAACTTTCCTCTCGACTTATCGACTTCATGCCATGAGGAGGCAACCCACTTTTATGGATGGCGGAAGTGGCGGGAAAATGTCAATGTGAGCTGAAATAACCCACTCAAGAAGAATTCAATGTAATGACGTCATCCATAAAAGTGCCTGTGATCTCTCTAGAACGATGAACGTCTCAGATCACGCCTCTCTCACGTATGCATCTGTCACGTGATTAAGGTGAGGGTGGCATGTGGTAAGAACGTCGTGCAGCCCGAGTGTCAGCCGAGTGCATTCTGTAAACCCGAGTCAGTAGTATTGACTCTGGCACAGTTCGCAATGAATGCGTAATAGGCTTGACCCTTGGCATTACAGCCTTGCGCCAAAAATAGTTCATTCTGATACTATTTTTCTCTCCACTTTTTACAGAAATCATTCAGATGTAAAAACTTGTTTCCATTTCAACACAAACATGTTATTGTATCGAATAAACGCTTGTTTGTTGTCTCAACAAGAGTAAGTTAAGAGTTTTGTGCGAAATAGTCTTAGAACTACTTTAACGGCGTATGTCAGGGAGCACATCGGCTATCCCACAAGCCTCTCGTGTGACCTCCGCTTGCATAAATTGGCCAAAAACCTTCCATCACGTGATGTGAACTGTGCTAGAGATACTTTTGCCGGTAGGCGAAATCTCTAGTTTACTAGAATGAGCCGAGTGTCAGTGGGTCGGATTGTGACGTAGCTGGAATGTCAAGAAGCGTAAAGTTGTTGGAAGGTTACATGGACAGATTGTCACGCTATCGGAATAACACGTGATCAGATTATCACGTGATCTGAATATCACGTGATCGGAATAAACCGTGATATGTCACATGGTCAGAAAATTATGTGGTCGAAATGTCGCAGAATGGGAACAATAAACTATCATCGTCACGTGGTCAGAATGTTACGAGATGGGAGTGTCACATGATCATTGTCAAGTAGGCAGATGGTCATGTGATCAAAACGTCACCTGAGTATTCAGTAACGGCCTGTCATGTGATATTCCTTCCAAATGGTTTCAGTCACGTGGTAGGACGCTTGGTGTCTGTCAGATAATGTCTGTCGCCAGTCAATCACGTGTCTATCACATGGCCAGCTTCAGTGTTAATTTGAGAGCGATCTGCCGGCAATTTGAAGTTTACGTGATTAATTTTGTTTATTACGCGTCTGCTTTTCACGTGTTTTTCAGCACCTTGACAGTTCACAGGTTACCGTGACGTTGTTTGCCTGAATGGGAAATGGTTCAGATTTCTGGCTCTACAGTGCTCGAAGTAAATTTAATGCGGACAGTGCATATGATGTCTGGTCAATTGCCTCAGTGTAAGCTCTTTTTCACACAATGCTTTGTTGGTTTTCATGGGTACTCCTTGAACCCATATAATCTAGCAACTCGCCAAGTCGTTGCTTGATGTTGCTCTCCCAAAGTTTCACTTCGTCTCGGCAAAAGACAGCAAAGAAGGCACACTCGTTGTAAGAGAAATTTTGTAGAAGGATAGCGCAAGCCTTTTCCCTCTCTGCCACGTACTTCAACATCACTAACAACCAGTACCGAAATGACCATCCAGTAAATACACACCTCACTTGCTGGGGCTTTCGCCAGCTCTCCTACAGCCTTCTTTGCAAATGACTGGTGAACCCAGTTAACCTCAACGTCGTTACAGAAATCAGCGGAACAGCACAATATGGCATTCCAGATTTTCATCGCAACACATCTAGTCCAGCCGACTGGTGGAGCAAGCATCGTGACTGTGAGGGAGGCATCAGGGCCTGGTAATATGAAATGGGTATACTCGTCGGTTAACGATCGTTCGCTCAGGCGGACTTCCGTCTGCCGAAGAAACCGGCACTATGAGCCGCGACAGCAGTTGTCTGACTTTTAGTCGCCACTCTTGTCTTCGCCCGACTGCAGTCGTCTGACTTTTAGTCGCACTCTTATCTTCGCCCGACGGCAGTCGTGCTTTCGACCACGAATGAATCCTAGTCGTCGCCGTTTGTGCATAAACAAAATATGGCGTCTTTCCGCTTAGTGCATCGCCTCGCTGCAAGAAGTATGAGGAAACAACTCATTTTTTGCGACAGAAGAAATCCTTCTGGATAAATATATACGGACGAAGAATTGAGAGAAAGATTCAGATTTCCAAAAAGAGAGTTATTGGAACTCATCGAAGAGTCTTCAAAGGATCAGGAATACCCACTAGACAGGAAGGATGCGTTGCCTCCTGCACCGCAAATGATGATAGCCCTACGGCAGTTCTCAGCAAGTGGTAGCAGACATCTTTGGAGTGTCAAAAATGACTGGGCACAAAATTGTGCAG
>JAWQFJ010031844.1:0-5000 GCA_034096865.1 Theodoxus fluviatilis | reverse complement strand
TAAATGAATGGATGAATGAACGAAATAACGAATGAATGGATGAATGAATGAATGAATAGATAGATGGATAGATAGATGGATGGATGGATGGAGGAACGGACGGACGGACAGACGAACGAACGAATAAATGGATGAATGGATGAATGAATGAATGAATGAATGAATGAATGAATGAATGAATGAATGAATGAATGAATGAATGAATGAATGAATGAATGAATGGATGATTGCGGCTCGTCTTCCTTGGTAGTGTGAAGGTGTAGACAAAGAGCTGGTGGTAAGGTTCAAGCTGTGGGGGGCTCGAGGCTTGATGGTAGAAGGGCGCAGGTATGAGACAAGTTATAGCTGCTTTCCACAACTTTATTCACCCATGGTTACGGGAGCTCCTGGTTGATCCGAGGCCAGATAATAATGGCCTGGACCAACCCAAGACCGTGGTGGCAGTGGTCTTTCTCTCTCTCTCTCTCTCTCTCTCTCTCTCTCTCTCGTGCAGTTCCCCCTTTACAAGGGGGTGCACGTATCTCACAGGAGCCAGGATGTGGATAATTTGCTAGATCCTAACCCTGGTTCCTGAGTTCCTGCTTCAATTCGCAGAAAAGAAAGATTACTTAACTTACTTTGAAATTACTTCTTACAAATGTGGCCTCATTCAGCATAACAAATTATATCTAATGAATCATATACCGTTGCAAGTAGCTGTCTTACTTGAGGGAAAACATAAGATTTATAGTCGAAATGTTAGAATTTGGAAACCAGAGTTGGGGAACGGTTCACTAGTCTCGGGTCATGCTAACCTAACAAATGACTGACAGGCCAGCTGCAACAACTATGAGACAACAGCAAAGGAGGGGTCCCAGAGCGGTCAGCTGGTCAGCTTGCATTGCACACAGGATGGGGGTGGGTGGGGGGGGATAGGACAGGTCTGGTATGGGGTGGTGATGGGAAGAGACACATGCAGGGATATTTCAAAAGAGGATGAACACAGCAGATGTACAATAAGGCCAGTGGCTGTGAAATCTGTAGTGCTGGTTAGAGTAGAAGCGAGTCAAGTCTCCATTTTCCCAGTTAATCACTTTGTGGGACCCGCCACGGGAGACGCGGGGGATCAACTCTTCATCCCCACCTACAGGAGGATAGCGTGAAAGAAAGAACGAGTGAACTAGGGAAAGTTTTGAGAGCACAAACCTCCACCATGAAAGTCGTAATTTCTCTTCCATGGTCTGTATTTATTAAGTCATGCAGCACGTTCTGCTAGCCAGGAATGACACTGAGAAGTTAGGTTCTATTCAGCGTCTGCTAGAGTTTTCTGAGTGTGGAACGCTTACGCCAACGTCATCAATAGTTTGACGTCATCAACTTTGTGATTTGCGATACAATTTCTCCTTTTGGTTGTAATTCCAAGATAAGATAACAGATAACCTCCAAATTTTAACGAGTTGTTAGTCAGGTTAAACCCTAACATTTCAATAAATTTCATAAGAATCCGTTTTGAACTGTTGGAGTTGTCTTGCCGAATGACCAACGAGCCGAGGGTAAAACATGACCTCCTTGCCGGAGGTAGAAGAGGAAGGTAGAAGAGGAAGGTAGAAGAGGAAGGTAGGAAAGCGTAAAGAAAAATGTAGAAAAAGATAAAATGCAGAAATACATCATAGAGGAAGGGAGGATGGAACGAAACAAAGATGGCATGTGGAATACAAGGAAGATAGGAGAACAGAAAGGAAGGCAAACAGGAATGATGAAACCATCAGAGAAAAAGCAGGAATAGCAGAACAGCTGCAAGTTACGATACGAGGAATGGAAGAAAGCGAGAAAGAAGTAATGGAGCAAAGAAGGAAGGCAGGAAAGAAGGTGCTAGGTAGGCAGAAAAGCGGAAAGGCGGGAAAAGCTGGGGAGGATAAAAAGCAGGAAAGCAGGTTACTGTAGCAGAGGGGAAGAGATCGAAGGAAGAAATCGCCGTTCAGAGATTTGGGATGTGGAGGAGTAGGGGGGTGGGGATAAGCGGGGGGTGGAGTTCGGGGGTGGGGATGGGTGGGGGGTGGGGGCGGGGGTGGGGATGGGCGGGGGTGGGGGCGGGGTTAAAGAAGTGCACCACCAGATGGCAGCATAGTGACAATGCATCGTGGCATCACTAAACTTCCCTCTCAACCGGACGCTTGCCGGAAACTGGAGGCAGGATGGATTTAGGTAAAGACTTCGCGACTAACGCATCCGTGATACGCGTTTTATTTTTCTCGGATTTCTCTCTCTCTCTCTCTCTCTCTCTCTCTCTCTCTCTCTCTCTCTCTCTCTCTCTCTCTCTCTCTCTCTCTCTCGCTCTGAATTAATGAGAGACACACGCGTGTTGCTCAGAGCCCTGGCATGCGGGAAGGAGGTTGACAGACGTGTTGCTCAGAGCCCTGGCATGCGGGAAGGAGGTGGACAGACGTGTTAATTGTGCCCTGCGTCCGCACTGTCTGCACGATCAATAATGAACGCAAGCTGCATCTCTTACTCGAGCCTCGTGACGTCACAGCTCCACGACAACACGATCTTTTTCCCCCACATCGCGTAGTTGTGTCCACACTGTCTGCCTTGTGCAACTTCTTTCTCCTCTGTCTGCCTTCTCTGAAATGTGTTTATCTGATTTTTGCATTATCCACTCCTCTCAGGCGTACTAGTCATCGTGGCGAAAAAGCGGGGTCCTGGATCGCTGACGTTTCTCCGCTAATCAGTCGCTTCATTCAGTATGCTGCCTGTCTGCTCTGCTCTCTGTGCTACGCCTTCGACTGCCACATCTACGCGATCGGGGAGGCGACAGGAGGGGGGTGACGCGCACGTGGCGGACGCTCCGTCATTTCAACTATCTTCTCTGCTTTCTGTCTTCTGTATTGTATAGCCACTCTTCTGTTTTTCGGGAGAAGAGGGATAGGGGCTTGTGTTTGCCGAATGTCGTCTGTGGTCTCTGCTTTCATCTCTCTGCCTTCTTTTCTATCTGCTTTCTTTTCTATCTGCCTTCTTCTCAATCTGCTTTCTTTTCTATCTGCTTTCTTCTCTATCTGCTTTCTTTGTTGTCTAACATCTCTGCTGTCCGCGCTTTCCACGATCTACTTTTTTTCCTGTCTGCCTTCTCCACTGCCTATCTTCTTAGCTGCCTTCCTTCTCCACTGCCTATCTTCTTAGCTGCCTTCCTTTTCCACTGCCTATCTTCTTAGCTGCCTTTCTTCTCCACTGCCTATCTTCTTCGCTGCCTTCCTTCTCCGCTGCCTATCTTTTTAGCTGCCTTCCTTCTCCACTGCCTATCTTCTTAGCTACCTTCCTTCTCCATTGAATACTTTCTTACTTGCCTTCCTTCTCCAGTGAATACTTTCTTAGCTCTCCTTCTCCACTGAATATTTTCGTAGCTGCCTTCCTTCTCCACTGAATACTGTCTTAGCTGTCTTCCTTCTTCACTGAATACTTTCTTGGCTGCCTTCCTTCTTCACTGAATACTTTCTTAGCTGTCATCCTTCTCTACTGAATACTTTCTTAGCTGCTTTCCTTCTGCACTGAATACTTTCTTACTTGCCTGCCTTCTCTGCTGATTTCCTTCCTTGACGACTGCTGCCATCTACTGCATGACGTGAAACCTCTCTGCCTCCCACGCTGCCTGTCTCCTCTCGCTGCATCTGTTCTACCACACATCTCTGCTGTGTGGCTTTTCTGCCTCGTCTACGTCCACATGTTTTGTCGGCTTTCTTAGTTATCTGACCTCTCTGCTGTTTGCCGACTCCAGTGTCTGCCTTCATAGCTGTCAGTCTTCTTTGTTGTCTGCCTTCTAAACTGCCTTCCTTCTCCAATGATTTCTTTCTTCGCCGTCTCGTTTTCTGATGCTTCTGTGCTTTCTTGGAATACACTGTCCACATCCTCCACGACATGGCTTCAATGTCAGTATTCTTCAGTCTCTGTCTTCTCCACTCTCTGTATTCTTCAGTCTCTGTCTTCTCCACTCTCTGTATTCTTCAGTCTCTGTCTTCTCCACTCTCTGTATTCTTCAGTCTCTGTCTTCTCCACTCTCTGTATTCTTCAGTCTCTGTCTTCTCCACTGTCTGTATTCTTCAATCTCTCTCTTCTCCACTGTCAGTATTCTTCAGTCTCTGTCTTCTCCTCTCTCTCTGTATTCTTCAGTCTGTCTTCTCCTCTCTCTCTGTATTCTTCAGTCTCTGTCTTCTCCACTCTCTGTATTCTTCAGTCTGTCTTCTCCTCTCTCAGTATTCTTCAGCCTCTGTCTTCTCCTCTCTCAGTATTCTTCAGCCTCTGTCTTCTTCTCTCTCTGTATTCTTCAGTCTCTGTCTTCTCTCTCTGTATTCTTCTGTCTCTGTCTTCTCCACTCTCTGTATTCTTCAGTCTCTGTCTTCTCTCTCTGTATTCTTCTGTCTCTGTCTTCTCTCTCTGTATTCTTCAGTCTCTGTCTTCTCCACTGTCAGTATTCTTCAGTCTGCTTTCCTGCATCCGGGCTCTCGCAATGGCAATTGCTACCCCTCCCTGCTGATTCTTCGGGTCACGCTGGCTTCTCTCTCTCTCTGTATTCTTCAGTCTTCTGTCTTCATCCTCATCTGTATTCCTTCAGTCTCTGTCTTTCTTCCCTCTCTCTGGCTATTCTTCTGTCATCTGTCTTCTCGCACTCCTGCTGTATTCTCCTGTCTGCTGTCTTCTCCACTCGTGCTGTATTCTTGCAGTGTCTCTGTCTTGCTCGCACTCTCTGTGTTCTTGCCAGTTCTCTGCCTAATCTGTTGTAGCGTCTTTTCTTTCGGTCTGTATTTCTCGCTCATGTCTTTTTCTGTTAGTTTATCGCTTTAATGTCGTGCGCGCTGTTTGCTTTCTTCGTGTGACATGGCTTGTGGGCGAATGCTTACGCATTTCCTCTAACTCTTTTTCTATCTCTATCGTGGCTGTTCTAACACGTATCTTTTCTTCACAAAGATCTGTCAGTCTATCTCTAGTGTGCCTGACTTCTCGGCCGTGCCTGGAGTGTCGCCTCTAAG
>JAWQFJ010031843.1:0-24703 GCA_034096865.1 Theodoxus fluviatilis | reverse complement strand
TGGCATCAACAAGTTGGTTGTTGCGTATTGTCTCTTCGTGTTAGAGTGTGAGTAGTTTTTACTGTTGGTTCAGGTGTTTATGCACAACCCACCGCCCATTGCTGGGCAAACATATCAATGGTTTGTCTACTGGTACAGTATGTGGGAAAACTTTAAGAAATTTAAACTAATTTCTATGTTTTCCTAACATACTTACCAGTAGACAAATTACTGTCCCACCCACCACCCCCGTTGTGCATTTGCTCGGGTTATCTCGGCAATGTCAAGAGAACGGCGTGCTGCCTGCTCAGGCTTATATAGACAGAGCGATCACGTGGCAGGGGAGTTACCTCCCCTTTGCTGACGTGCTTCCTGCTGTGTCTAAAGCATTCGGATTGGCGGGAGCAGGCAGTCACTGTGTGGGGTAAGATTTTTGCCAAAAATCTCTTTTCGAGGCTCAAAAGGTCATATATCACTGGTTTTGTCCTACTGGTAAGATGTTAGAACAAACATAGAAATCTAGTTTAAATTCTCTAAAAGTCATCGGATTTGCCGCATGCAGCTGCCGGCACACTCCCGACACCACAGTCTGCGTGGAAGGCCTTGCGGGGGTGAGCTGCGGGCTAGCACTGAACAACATTGTAGGTGACATGTAAGCTTATGTCGAAAGCATTCTCTCAGAGGACGCTTGAAAGGCAAACCACTTATTACTCTGCAGACACGCTGCCGAGAGCATCCAGGCGCTGGAGTCAAAGGAGGCAGAGGCGATGGGAGGGGTCCTGGAGGACACCACGGCGGACATGGGCAACCATCTCTTTGACACCAACTGCCAGATTTGTCTCTGAGCAATATGGCGCCACCCCTACAGGAGGAATCCAAGAAAATGGCTAGCCTTGTCATACTGTTATTCAGGTGGGAGAGATGAGAGGAGAGAGCAGAGAGAGTAGAGAGATTGAGAGAGAGATGAGAAGGAGGGGAGGGAGGGAAGGGCGGGAGTGGCGAGGATGGAGGAGGGCGGGAGGGAGGGAGGGAGGGAGGGAGAGAGAGAGAGAGCAGACGGAGAGTATGTGATGGATCTGGATAGTGTTTTATGGCCTATCAGCCTTTGTAAGGCTATGTAGTGGCCAGTATAAGCATTTTTTTTTTTGGAAAATCACTAGAACAGTTTAGAGTAAAGCGTAATCCAGTCACCGGCGATCTCTAGTTGTGCGCCCTCTTGATTGAACCGCAGTTGGGAGACCGCGGTGTGGTTTTGGTGTGGTTTCGTTGTGTCATTTGTGTGGTGGTGGGTGGGTGGGTTGTTGATGGTTCAATTCTTACCCCGAAACCACAGGGGGAAGAGAACGAGAGAAGACGGAGCCGAGGAGATGAGATGATAGAAGAAGAGAAGAGAGGATGGAGAGAGAGGAAGCAGAGAGATAGCGTCGGGAGAGGGAGAGGGGCGAGCTTTGTGAGGGAGGCGCGGGACCGGGACTATAGGTGTGAGGAGGGGGGTGTGATCTCCCCCAGAGAGGAGAGGAGAGGTGAGAGAGCAGACGTGAGGGGGTGTGGTGGGGGAGGGGAGGGAGGTGGGGGGTAGTGTAGGCACTAGAAGGGCTTAGTGACAGTGCTATTACAGTAAACTTTGTTATATTTAACACCTTTTCTGATGGATAATCAGTATTCTCGTTAAGGCTGAGCAACCACCAGCACAGAAAGATTAACACCGTAGATGGAAGCTATAATCATTCATCTGGTGTTTCCTGAAGTCTCATGATGACTGAAGCTCAAACAAGAGAGTCATTAACATTTCTCTAAAACCAGCCAAGTTTGTGCATTCTTACGTTGGCAACCCCAGACAGAACCTGCAGTTTAGAGTTGGCAACATCTGTCAGTAAAGGGTTAAGCTGCCAGCTGTATTCCCTGGTGCCAGCCTATCGTCTCTTGTCCTTTTTTGTTTTTTTATTTTTTTTTTTTGTCTTTTTTTTTTTTACACTGGTATTTTTTTTTTTTGTTATTTTATTTTTTTTTTTTTGTTGTTCTTAATTTTGTGTTTATTCTGGTGTTAGTGTGAATCGTTTTTGGGTTTTTTTGTATTGTTTTAGTTGTATATTTTTGTGGGATGCTGTGAGTGAAGACTTGAGCATTGATGCTGCAGGTGCGAGTGGTCGGCCACCTCACAGAAGAGCAGGTAGGAGGAGTGTAGTGCACCGTCTGAGGTGGGAGGATGGTAGGACAAACACGAGGGATTACGACCAGGCGCCCGAGGAGGAGGTCAGAAAGGTCAACAGTCCCTGCAGCCCTCTCACCCAGCCCTCCCCCCGGCCAGACTCCACCGTCAGGTACGTTCACACTATACCTGTAGTAACAACACCCCCCCCCCCTATCCTCCACCGTTGTTCGGCCGACCACTGTCAGTACGTACGAGATCTATCTCCACATCCTTGCTACCCATTACACAGCACATGCACATACACACACACACACACACACAACCACACACACACCACACACACACACAACACAACATCTTCCCCCACCTAACCTCTCGGGCTGCCATTAGATACATACCCCCTTCAACAGTATTACCCCACCCTAACACCCCCAACCCCCACCTCCCACCAGCACCACACCTTTATGTCTATATCATCTCCCTCTTCTATGCCTAATTTGCAACCTTGGTGAAATGAAGTTCTTTTAAGTCCGTTTTTGACTCACATGCGAAGCAAAAGTGAAAACTTTAACGTTGGACTTTTTCTCAGAGACTGCTTAAGTCTATCAATACCAAATGTGGCATGATGGTTTTTGATGACAAGGCCTCAAAAAACATACACAGTGACTTGACCTTGCTTCAAGGTCAAGGTCGCAGGGGCCATAAATGTTGTCTAAAAAACAGCAATTTTTTACATTTTCTCAATTTTCTCTGAAGTTTTTGAGATTGGATACCTCACCTATATGTGGTATATAGGGCAAAGTAAGCCCTATCTTTTGATACCGGTTTGGTTGACCTTGCTTCAAGGTCAAGGTCACAGGAGCTCTTCAAAGTTGGATTCCATACATATTTTGAAGTGACCTTGACCCTGAACTATGGAAGATAACTGTTTCAAACTTAATAATTATGTGGGGCACATGTTATACTTTCATCATGAGACACATTTGGTCACATATCATCAAGGTCAAGGTCACTTTGACCCTTATGAAATGTGACCAAAATGGGGTAGTGAACCACTAAAAGTGACCATATCTCATGGTAGAAAGTGCCAATAAGTATGGTTGTGCTTCCTATGTCTTGAATTAACAGCTTTGTGTTGCATGACCTTGGATGACCTTGACCTTGGGTCAAGGTCACATGTATTTTGGTAGGAAAAATGTGTAAAGCAGTTCTTAGTATATGATGTCATTGCTAGGTGTAGTTGTTTGACCTTGACCTTGAAGGTCACCTGAAGGTCAAGGTCATGTAAATGTCAAGGTCAAGCATGTGAGTCCTATGGGCTTTGCCCTCCTTGTTTTGGTGTATCTTCTTCTTCCCCACTCTCAAAATCATCATCATTGTCGTCCTCACTGCCATTGCTACCACCACATCAACCACCACCATCATCGTCGTCATCATCACCACCACTGTCATCATCACCACCACTGTCATCACCACCACCACTGTCATCACCACTGCCATCACCACCACTGTCATCACCACCACTGTCGTCACCACCACTGTCATCATCAACCACTACTGTCACCACTGTCATTATCACCACTGTCATCATCACCACTGTCATCATCACCACTGTCAACACCACCACTGTCATCACCACCATTGTCATCATCACTACTGTCAACTGTCTTCACCACCGCTGTCACCACCACCACTGACATCAACACCACTGTCGTCACCACAACTGTCATCACCACCACTGTCATCACCACCACTGTCATCACCACCACTGTCATCACCACCACTGTCATCACCCACTGTCATCACCACCACTGTCATCATCACCACTGTCATCACCACCACTGTCATCACCACCACTGTCATCATCACCACTGTCATCACCACCACTGTCATCATCACCACTGTCATCATCACTACTGTCATCACTACCACTGTCGTCATCACCACTGTCATCACCACCACTGTCATCACCACCACTGTCATCATCACCACTGTCATCACCACACTGTCATCACCACCACTGTCATCACCACCACTGTCATCACCACCACTGTCATCATCACCACTGTCATCACCACCACTGTCATCACCACCACTGTCATCACCACCACTGTCATCATCACCACTGTCATCATCACCACTGTCATCATCACCACTGTCATCATCACCACTGTCATCATCACCACTGTCATCACCACCACTGTCATCATCACCACTGTCATCACCACCACTGTCATCACCACCACTGTCATCATCACCACTGTCATCACCACCACTGGCAAAATCACCACTGTCATCACCCCCACTGTCATCACCACTGTCATCATCACCACTGTCATCACCACTGTCATCATCACTACTGTCATCACCACCACTGTCATCACCACTGTCGTCATCCCCACTGTCATCATCACCACTGTCATCACCACCACTGTCATCATCACCACTGTCATCACCACTGTCATCACCACCACTGTCATCATCACCACTGTCATCATCACTAATGTCATCACCACCACTGTCGTCATCACCACTGTCATCACCACCACTGTCATCATCACCACTGTCATCACCAGTTGTCATCACCACTGTCACCACCACCACTGTCATCATCACCACTGTCATCATCACCACTGTCATCATCACCACTGTCATCATCACCACTGTCGTCATCACCACTGTCATCACCATTGTTGTCATCACCACTGTCACCATTGTCTACTTCCAGGTCACCAGACTCAGCACTTCAGTCTGGTCTGGAGTCTAGGCCAAAATTTGTGCCCTCTGGCCCCATGCTATGGAAAGGCTTTGTCTTCATGAAGGAGCATCTGTCCAAGTTCTTCACCTCGGCCTACCCAGTCTCAGGCCAAACACAGTCACTGGTAAGTGCACTGATGTTGTGGCTGGTGGCCATAACTTGTAGCTTGGCCAGTGTCTCTTCAAAAGTGCTGGAGAAGACTTGGAAGATCAGGCTGAAGTAGTTTGTAGGGCATCTTTGTATATGTCGTGCCTAGATCCTGAAAGTGCCTAAGTTCTTGAATTAGGCAGTCTCTTGCCTAATTCGCGAAATAGGCAATGGCTGTGCCTAATCTGTGAAATCAATGTTGACTTTTGCCTAATTTGTGAAATTTCATGATTTAGGCTGCCTATTTCATCTATTAGGCAGCCTAAGTCATGAAATTAGGCAAAGTTTCGATTTAGGCATGACTGCTGTACAATTTAGGCAAAAAAATCTACAGAATAGGCAGAAACCTTGCCTAGTGTGTCAAATCAATTGCGTGTCAGAGTTAGCCAAATCTGCGTGTGTGCGTGCCTCTCACTGCATAGCATAGCCATATATTACGAAATAACTGTAATCTTCAACCGTTTGTGTTGTTCCGGAAAGCATGTGTAGTGCTAGCAGTAAATCCTATGTCACAAAACAAACAAAGAAATGGTTTTGCAAGTTGGCATCAACAAAGTTGTAATAAAAAGGTGGCATCCCTGATTTTAGTTTGCAATTGATTTGGTTAGAAGTGACGGATCACCCAATTGATTTGTAAATCAAGTCTACTCTCTGAGTGATTGTGGTTGACCGGGTGAGCGGGTGACAACATATCAAGTTTGTGAACACTATTAACTACTTGGCGAGATCTAAGCACACTGGAGCATTTCAGATAAACTTCCTCAGTCACTTCTTCACACCAGCACCTGACTGTCAGTGTTAGCCAAATCCAGCCATGGAAACTGAAAGGTTAAAATTTCGTCTTCTCTTTCTCTCTCCTCCCCCTTCTCTCTCTCTCTTGAATTTGTACACTGTAGTTAGAGATTTTGTTGATGTAGAATGTAAATATTACTTGATTTTATGGAAATGTGTGCAAAAGGCTGGAACTGTCACTTGTATTTTAGCCAGAAAATCGAGACCAGATGTTCAATACATACACATGTACATATAAACTTTATGACTTGTTTAATCAGTAAGCTTTTATTTTGATGGGTCGTCGGCCGAAATAAAGATCAATCAATCTCAATCTCAATCTCAATCTCAATCTCAATCTCTCTCTCTCTCTCTCTCTCTCTCTCTCTCTCTCTCTCTCTCTCTCTCTCTCTCTCTCTCTCTCTCTCTCTCTCTATCTATCTATCTATCTATCTCTTCTCAAAGACATATTCTCGGGGATCAGACCGGATTTCGAGCCCAACGCTCGACCACCCACCGCTTTTTAATCCTTTATTCACCAAACCTTGAATTGGAGTATGGGGAGGGTCCGGGGGAAATTCTGTGTCACTTTTGACTACAGAAAATCCTTCTAATCTGTCAAAGAAAAAGCCACCGTGGAAACAAGTATTGAAAATCTGGGTGTGCCAACTTAATTTCTTTATTGCCAAAAGCTTTTTACCAAATTTCAACACTCGCGTTTGCTGGCGAAACTCCCTGCCCGATTTCTGTTTTTGTCCGGCGGGAATGCGACAGGGCGCCATAGTCTCCTTCCACTTTTGCCGCAGCGAGTCATGGTGCATTGACGAGTGTGGACACAGGGTTTAGAAAAGTGCTGCATTGACCACGACCACGGCAAACGGTTGCATGACGGGAGTCTTTCAAACGCATGGATGGTGTTGGGTGTCGAGATCTGCCGCATGGGCGGAAGAGATGTCAATGCGCTCTTTCAAACTCTCTGTAATCGAAAAGCAGTTGAAATCCGACGAAGAGTTGACAAGCCCGCGTCCTTCTCCACTCCACACCCAATACCTCCACCCCTTTTGCCTTTCCTTCTGTGTGTGTGTGTGTGTGTGTGTGTGTGTGTGTTTTTTCGTGTGTGTGTGTGTGTGTTTTTCCGTGTGTGTGTGTGTGTGTGTGTGTGTGTGTGTGCGTGTGTGTGTGTGCTCGTGTGTGCCGTTGTGTCCGTGAAATCGTGCATGCGTGTGTAAGTATCTGTGTGTGTAAGTGTATGTGATCAATTCTCTCTCTCTCTCTCTCTCTCTCTCTCTCTCTCTCTCTCTCTCTCTCTCTCTCTCTCTCTCTCTCTCTCTCTCTCTCTCTCTCTCTCTCTCTCTCGTTTTCGAACTCCAGAGGCAAGAAGTACAGCTAGGGTATAGCGTTTACAAAGGCCAATGTCGACACCTTTATCAGCAAGCTGCAAGACTTGCAAGACAACTAATTATAGCTTTTTTAGGAGAGAATGTACAAAGCAGCCAGGCTGTAGTACAACTCAGTCACGTACAAATATGTAGGTATAGACGTGGCTACAATTCTCCCAAACGTGTGGTTTGATGAACGGAAGAACACTTGTTGTTTGTAATGAGTTGATGGTGTAATTCACCTTGCATTACACCACAAGACGTTTGTGATTTCTATTCGTCTCCAGAACACCTTAATGAGATTGCTCAGAACCTACCGTCTATTGACTAGATTGTTGTTGTGCATGTGCTCCAATGTCAATGAACTAAAGTTCGAGGATATATTGTCAAATTGCTCAAGGTTACACATTTACTGCTAGCACTATACATGCTTTTGGAACAACACAAACGGTTGAAGATTACAGTTATTTCGTAATATATGGCTATGCTATGCAGTGAGAGGCACGCACACACGCAGACTTGGCTAACTCTGACACGCAATTGATTTGACACACTAGGCAAGGTTTCTGCCTATTCTGTAGATTTTTTTGCCTAAATTGTACAGCAGTCATGCCTAAATCGAAACTTTGCCTAATTTCATGACTTAGGCTGCCTAATTGATGACATAGGCAGCCTAAATCATGAAAATTCACAAATTAGGCAAAAGTCAACATTGATTTCACAGATTAGGCACAGCCATTGCCTATTTCGCGAATTAGGCAAGAGACTGCCTAATTCAAGAACTTAGGCACTTTCAGGATCTAGGCATGACATATACAGCAGGTTGTTGCAGTAGTGATACAAGTTTTTTTATTTTCCCTCCAGGTTTACTGGAGGTCCTCACAGCTTTATCTGTCTCTCTATGTGTCTCTCTCTCTCTCTGTGTGTGTGTGTGTGTGTGTGTGTGTGTGTGTCTGTCCAGACTTAACCGCTGATATCTCAAAAACTACTGGACGGATTTCCTTGACATTTTGCTCACTTACTGGAAGTTAGGTCCTATTGAATGTATCAAATTTTAAAAATCGAGGTTTGAAAAGAAAGTGACTTTTTTAGGTCGTAAACCCGAAAACACCCCCCTAAAATGTCCCTTGACGGAATGGCAATATTTCGCCTTTTCCTTCACTCCCGTCGCCAGCAGCTTTTCTCCCTTGCTGTACGAGCGCTCACCAGTTACGTAAATAGTTTTCTTGATCTTCCACAGAAAAAAATCGCCTTTGCTTTAAAAAATACTGTTTGACAGTCAAAATTGGTGTCTCCACCCGCGCGGCCAGTCCGACTCTTAGAACAGCCACTCCGTCTCAGCGGCAGTGCGATAGAGTAGGCCTACACTACCAAGTTATGTTCGCGTGGCTTAATGGCAGTGGATCGATATTAAACTTGGCAGAAATGGACCTTGAGTATCCTAAAATGTACAAGACCACTCAAATTTCATGAACTATCATCCATTTGTCTACAATTTACAGTGCATAAAGAGAACCGAGGGGGTCTGCGGAAAACAACTTTATAATTGCTTCACAAACACTTATTCATGTCAGTTCCCGAATAGCTCACCTGGTAGAGCGTTGGACTATTGTTTTTTTAGGTCATGCGTGAACAGGTTCGAATCCGCGCAAAAACCATTTTTTATATGTCAAAACCTGGAGGTTCAGCGCCAGCGGTTTTTATGACATAAAGATATAAAGGTATGTAGAAAATCCTCTCTACAACTACTTGAGTTGAGAAAGATACGGGCGAAGCCGCTCATTTTCCTCCTTCCCCACCCCCACCCTCACCCCCCATCCCTCAATGTCATCCCCTACCCAACCACGCACTCAAACCACCTTAGAAAACCCAGGGTTGAACCAATACCTACATCTACAAACAGTACGCCCAAAGATCAAATTACAAATAGTAGACAATTATTAAACCGCTACCTAAAATTCCACGAAAATGTAGCAATAGTTGTTAAGGGTTTCAGACAAGGATTCCTGGCTTTGAATGCCAAAGCAGAAAACGAGATGTGAGTATGAAAAGGATTCTAATCATTTGTACAGAGTAAGAAGAGACAGTTCACGTCTGTTTATAGCTTCCGATACATCTTCAATTACGCAATGCACGTTTGCCTGCAATCATATAGGTGAAAGGTCAAGTCCTCAGTGCAAATGTTTTCTAATATGACCTCACACACAAAAATGGATAAACACAAAATTCGTGTGAGGCCATCCCAGGGTTTCTCCTCTTTCATGTCCTACATACTTTCTTCAATCCTTGTCCTAACTTGGATGACCTACCAACCTGTCCTCTAGGAATTGCATCAACGCTACGTGTGAGACGAAATACTCCAGATTCCATCCTAGACATTGGCATTCAAATGGCAGAAGCTTGGCAGGCACGTGGATGGATAGACTATTGACAAACTTGTCACATTCTTCACAGGTCACGGCACGGGAGGAGTATGGGCTTTTGTCTTCCTGCCGCCAGAAACGCGGTCTGAGCTCTCCCGTTGCGTTCAAGGCCATAAGACACTCCCTCAATGGAATGGCCTGGAAAAAACCCACCTTGAGACTGCTGGCGTGCGACAACCCATCAGTGCAGGTATGCCTGGAGGGCAGCCAAAGGTCATGGCTAATTAATAGGTGGTGGAGAACCGCGCGGGTAATGTAATGGTGTTTGTCCATACTACAGGGGCAATCCCCTTGGAAGGACTCTGGCAAACTGACTCTTGTACACTGGGAGCCACTCAGCACGTGACCTGGGTTTGCAGATTCCCCCTGTCACATATGTCTGGCGCTCATCAAATGACGTGATGTGGAAGGGGGTCGGTAAAATGTCTCACTGACAGCCGATGGCAAAGTAGCTGGTTGCATCAGCCCAACGCAATTAATGTCAGCTGATGGGAGCATAAGTAGTTGAATTAGCTTGATGTAATTAAACAGTGTCAGCTGATGGAAGCATAAGTAGTTGTATTGGCTTGATGTAATTAAACAGTGTCAGCTGATGGAAGCATACGTAGTTGAATTGGCTTGATGTAATTAAACAGTGTCAGCTGATGGGAGCATAAGTAGTTGAATTAGCTTGATGTAATTAAGCAGTGTCAGCTGATGGGAGCATAAGTAATTGAATCGGCTTGATGTAATTAAACAGTGTCAGCTGATGGAAACATAAGTAATTGAATCGGCGTGATGTAATTAAACAGTGTCAGCTGATGGGAGCATAAGTAGTTGAATTACCGTAGCTCGATGTAATTAAACAGTGTCAGCTGATGGAAGCATAAGTAATTGAATCGGCGTGATGTAATTAAACAGTGTCAGCTGATGGAAGCATAAGTAGTTGTATTGGCTTGATGTAATTAAACAGTGTCAGCTGATGGAAGCGTACGTAGTTGAATTGCTTGATGTAATTAAACAGTGTCAGCTGATGGAGGCATAAGTAGTTGTATGAGCTTGGTGCAATAAAACAGTGTCAGTTGGTGGAGTATAAGTAGTTGTATGAGCTTCGTGTGATTCAACAGTGTCAGCTGAAAGAAGTGTAAGTAGTTGTATGAATGTGGTGTAATGAAATGGTGTCAGCTAATGGAAGTGCATGTACAGTAGTTGTATGATATTTAGTACACTTACTCAATATAAACTGAAGGAAGCGTACGAGGTTGTTTTAGCCATCTCACAAAACAAGACTAGCTGATGATGAAAACATTTTTTGTAATGACACACTTCAGAAGACAAGATTGAGTTCATGTCCTGTGTCTATTCATTCATTAGCTAATTGTGTTCATGTCATAAAGTTTGATCCGAGCTTTGAGACCTTCGACATTATTTCAACTCTTTACTCCAGTTGCCGTAATTCAAGAACGGAATTAAATTGTTTCTATTTCTCAGAGACCCAAACAGGATTTAACAAAATCGTCATGATATGACTATTTAGCGCATCACAATAAAACAAGCTGGCTATCACTTAAAACTGGAGTAACCTCTTTTTCATTCCCAGCGTGAAACAGTGCTTCCAAAGATAGGTTTGCTACGCGTGCAATAAAATAAGATTTGTTTTCAAAATGTTTGGCTTTTTCTTCGTCAATTCTCTTCATTAAGAGAAGTCACCACACATTGCCTTCGAATAAGTCTGGTTGCCTGAAGATGTGTTGAGATTCAGGAAGAGTATTCCTTAGAGGAGTGGATTAGTGTAAAAACCTGCAAGACGAGCAATGGTGACACGATGGAATGAATGATGGTCGATGTACACAGATCACTTCCATGTGCTGATATCAAGAAACTTCGTTCAAAACTTGATCTTGCGGATTCTTCTTGAAAAATATTTGGTCTACATTTTGTTAGGCATATTCATCTAATTTAAAATGGACTCCACGGAGTTTGTACAAATGAGGTAACACTGAGAAAAATCGAACTTCAATATAATCACCAAATCAGTCGAGAACAATCTATTCTCTGCAGTCTTAAACAACGTTATCAAACACCCGCGTTGAAATTTTCCAATGTGAACTATTTGCTCGACAAAGAAGGCAAAGACAGCCAGTGTTGTTGTCATAAAAATACAAAAATCGACGGGATGAAACCACCAAATAACTATTTGTTTGATTTGTTTATTAGTTTGTTTTTTTATTCTTCATTTCTTCAAACTCACTTCATCTGTACTGTAAGTGTTAGTCAGAACGCCTCTGTAGAAGACACCAGCACTGCATCCACACCGCTTCTCCCTACAGACGTTTACATCCGGGCAGCCAAGTGGCGGGCAGGGTGTCGTGTCAGCAGGACGGCTGGTGTGTGGTGGCGATGCAGGGGCGTGTTTCTTACGTAAGGAATCTTGCTGGAAACTCGATGGCTAGGCGTTGCCTACGCCGTCTCACTCACAAGGAGGCACTCGCTGTGAAGGAGGGTGGCCGAGGTAGCTCCGGAGGCCCCTCGATGCGTCTCGCTGCAGAGGCCCGGATGAACCAAAATGGCGGAGACCGTACCAATTGAGTTGCCACTGATGGACGGCAGTGCCTATAATGTGCTTCTCACTGTCCGAAAATGGACAAGTGTACATGCACGGAAGTATTTGCTGTTCGAATGTTCATGTGCATATTTTGAGGAGCACGTGTATATGTTATTTCTCGACAAACATTGTCGATATTTTTTATCGTTTGGTTACACGAAGCACCATACATATCCACTCTCTGAATTATGTCCCTTGAATTGATCGAAGTGTATCGAGGCACAACACTGTCGACAATATTGTCTACATTTGAACTCGGGTGTCTTTCTTTTCTTTGAAAAAGTTCCCGTGCCATTCGATATGCCACCATGGTATCTTCTATGAAGTGAAAAATTGATGTGATGTCTGTACCGTCAGTTATTTTGTCTACCAGCAACTTCTTCACCGATTCTCGCGGCAGGATGCAGCCATGTTCTCTCGGACTTCCGCCTTGCCAATTAATGATTGGCGGTTTCTTAGACGTCTTTCGATGCTTGCCTCACCCTCGGCTTGCCCTCGAGGAAGGTACCTAGCGTAGGCAACGCGCCCCTGGAGATTCTACTTCCGGGCAGCCACGTGGCGGGCTAGGTGTCGCGTCAGCAGAACTGCTGGTGTGTGGCGGCGATGCTGGGACGGGACGTCAGCTGGAGGTCTGGCATGGGAGGACCGCGACAGCGCCGTCTCCGGCGTGCATGTCGTGCCTGGCTGCAGTGACAGCGGTCCTGCACGTGCCCCAGGCTGACTGGCATTCGCCAACACCACACCCTCCACCGCGACATCCCACCCTGCACAGATCCTCCACTCCGCCTCAGTCAAGACCTTGCGTTTGGAGAGTTCAGCAGAACTTGGCTGCTGGTGTACGTACACTTGCATTGCTTGCGAGCGCAGCCACTCCTCGCTGTTTTCCTCTTACTTTCTCCCCTCTCCCCAACTCATCCCCCACCCCAATACCCTCTTCACCCATCCGCACCTTCCCATTTACCTACCGACTGACCTTCCCATTCATCTCTCTCAGTCCTCTTTGCCCTACAACTTTTCTTACAGCCATTAGCGATAATCAAAAGTCTCAAACAATCACTTCTATTGGTCCCTCCTGTAAGTACATATATTTGCCTGTTTCGTTGGGGGAGACAAACTCTCCGGGGTGGAAATGTCAGGGGCAAAATGACCTCGGGGAAGAAATCGTTTTAGGAGAGAAATGCCTGTGGATCGAGCGAACCAGGAAAGAGAATTTCTAACTTTTCTCCCATCTCTCCCGCCCCTGTTGGTTAAACGTCTTTACGTGCCAACAAGAATGAAAGTTGTGATGTCTGTGGGATCTTCCCAGAAATCCATGGTGTTTAGTTTACGTCACAGGAAAGAGAACACAAAGGGAGGAAGGGAGGGGGAAGAAAAAATCGGATGCAAAATGTTGTAGAGCTCTTCTAATTACTTGCAAAGTCTTCGACAATAAAATTCTTTTTCAGATAAACGAGATAAAACACGCACGGAGCATTTTGGACGCGTTAAACACCAGAAGTACTTTTATAATGAATAGAGAGGAGCACATACCAGAGTGATGTGAACTTGACCAATTACCCTGTTAATGGTAGCTAAACACGCACGCACACACACACACACACACACACACACACACACACACACACACACACACACACAAACACACACATACACATACACAAACACACACACACAAACACACACACACACACACACAAACAAACGCACACACATACACACACACACAAACACACACACACAAACACACACACACACACACAAACACACACAAACATACACACGTACACACACGTACATACACACAAATATACACACGTACACACACGTAAACACACAAGCATACGCATATACACACACATGCACACTCACGCACGCGCGCGTACACACAGAGACACGCACACAAACACGCACTCACGCACGCGAGCGCGCGCGCACACACACACACACATACACATACACACACACACGCACACACACACACACACTCATGCACAAGCACAGCTGTACTTTATGACAATGATTCATATCTCTCGTCTTCACAACTCTCGTTACTTGAGCAGCATTTAGACTGCGTTTCTTACCACTCACTTGACACGCACTACCTTGATAACCAAATGAATCTAAGGGTATTCAAGGTAGGACTCTTCAAGATTATGAAACTTTCTCTGATGTGGTACTGCACCCATTATTTGTGGATGCTGAAGAGAAAAGAAAAGTGTCGATTACTGCCACTACGCTAATTAGAACATTCTTTCACCGCAAAGTACGATCTATATATATATCCATGTATAATTAGCATCCTGTCGAAGAGGACTGCTTGCGCAAATGTAATCTGTAACAGCTGGACGAGTTACCACCTTGAAACATAGACATCGCAATTAGCAGCTGATGCTTCGTGCTGTTCGTAGTGAGAGGGTATTTGAGGAAAGAGAGTTTGCTTTCAAGAGGAGAAGAAAAGGTTGAATTGGGAAGGGGCTGGTGCATACAAAAAAACGGCATGACCTGAGGTGGGTGTCTTTGCCGGTTGCCACTGGGCGAGAGACTGGGTCAGGGGGTAAGGAAGGCGAGGAGGGGGAAGGGTTTACGGACGAGGTTGGGAAGTGAGGGTTCAGGCTGGGTGAAGCGCCACCTGTGTTAGATTGAGTCAGGCTGGTCAGGGTGGGAGAGAGGAAGTCTGGTGCACGTATCACTGGGATCAGCACTCCGCCTGACTGCTTTCCCTTGCCGCTACGGCGCGTGCACTCGGCACCAGCTCCAGCCAGCCTGTGTCGTGGCCCGGAGGGTAGTAGTGGAGTGTGGGTTGGGGGGTAGGAGTGGGGGGTGGGTTGGGGTGTAGCAGTGGGGGGTGGGGGGGGGTAGGAGTGGGTGGGTGGGTGGGTGGGGGTGTAGCAGTGGCGGGTGGGGTGGGGGTAGCAGTGGGGGGTGGGGTGGGGGGTAGGAGTGGGGGTGATGTGGGGAGTAGCAGTGGAGGGTTGAGTGGGGGGTAGGAGTGGGGGGTGGGGTGGGGTAAGGGAGTGGGGTGGGGACCGCGCAAGGGAGGGAGATGGAATTAAAGTTCCGGGAGTGGAGTGCTGGTAGAGGCTTACCTCGGTGTTATCCATTTCAACTCTACGAACATGACATCAGGCTTCATTTCCTCTTCCTCGCCCTCCTCTTCCTCCTCCCCCTCCCCCTCGTCTTCTTCCTCCTCTTTCACCTCAGCTTCCTCTTCCTCCTTCTTGCTTTCTTAATTTTGTCCTCTTCCGCCTCCTCCCCTCGTTCTTCTCTTCTCCCATGTTCTCGCCCTCCTCTATTTCTCGCCCCCCTCATCTTTCTTCTCTCGCCCTCTTCCTCACTCCTCTTCTTCCTTTCCACCCCCCTCATCTCTCTCCTCTCTCCCTCCTCGTCCTTCTCCTCGCACTCCTCATCCTCCTCGTTCTTCTGGTCCCGGTCTTGGTCCGTATCGTACTTCCTCAGCATTTCTAGCCTCTTCTGTTACTCATACTTATTTCCTTCCATCTCCCCTTTTCTTTCCCTCTCTATCCTCCTTTTCTTTCCCTCCCTCTTTTTAAAAATCTTTTTTCCTTCCTTCTCCTACTCTTTTTTCCCTCCCTCTTCCCATCCCTCTCTTCTTTCCCTCCATCTCCCCCTGTTCTTTTCCTTCTTATCTCTTTCATTTTCATCCCTCTCCCTCTCTTCTTTCTCTCACTCTCCCTCTTTCCCTCCTCTCCCCCTCCTTCTATGATCAGTTTTTAAAATTAGATTTGTAATAATGATTGTCGACAGCACCGAAAACATTGTCATTACTTATTGCGTCATCATCCTCAGCAGCATCCAACAGCAACAGCAGCACCATGGCATTTATCACCAAAACCATAATGACCTTAATTAGCCATGCCATTATTGACGTAATCATCGTCGTAATCATTAATTAAGAAAATAAACTTTGACGTCATATTCTTTGAGTTTGACGTAATCATTTCCGTCATATCCTGTGTCATCGTCAGCAATCCTTGAGTCCAGCGTTTCTGCATGCACGTCAAGCAGGTGTTGGAAAGAGCAGCACCTAACTACGCAGGTGGGACTTTGCAATATACATGTACACTGCATAACTGCATGTCTTCGTGTCTGTGTGCGTGGCTGTGACCGCACCTTCTGTGAACTTCGACAACCTCGAGCTCGGCAGTCGACATCCGGGTCTTTGACGCAATCTCGCTTCCCACGGAAGTCCGCGTGAGTCTTAGAGAGCCGGTGACGGAATGTCTGGAGGCGAGAGATGCCGTGGGCGTCCCCGTTTGAAATACATCGCTTTCACCTCTCACCCTCCCGCGCTTCCTTCGCGCCCCGGCAAATGGCATCAGCGTTTTGGCGCCAGATACAGCGTGCATCCGATGACAGTGGAAATAGGCTCGGGGGGAAAACCGAAAGAGCTTGACATCCATCTTTGGAAGTGTCCTTGGATTCGAGGAGGAATTTAAAAAACAAACAGCATTCAATATAGTGGCACGAATGCATTTTTGACATACTGCCTGCCCCCCGTGCGTTGAGGGTCAGAACAGACCCATCGCGCCTCCCTTCGCGATTCATAGGAGGCAAATGACGAGGGCCATTGCTTAATAGCCTTGCATAGCCTACAAAGGCTGATAGTGATAGGCTTGACATTCCATCTATCAATCAATTCATTGACATTCTGCCTGCTATATTCAGAGAGGGAATTCAATAACAGTTCTGGTCGGAGGAACGCCAAATAGAAATAGCATAGCGTATTTGGAGATGGAAATTTAAAGTCTTCTACGATAAAATATTCTGCGGTTGATAGATATATATACCGATTTTAAACTCCGCATGCCATAACCAGGGAGGTAGTTAACTGGACATCTTATATTTGAAGGAATGCCATTTTGAACCTCTGCGTATCATGTGCGGACAAATAATCTTCCAAAATCTTCTCGGAAGTATGCTATGGTTGGAAGAATACCGAATTGAAACTAAAGGCTACAATCGCCTCAGGGGTATTAATTTGTTTGACAATTTCGGAAAGCGACCTCCAGGATCAGAAAAGCCTGACCTTTAAAATAGTTGTTGTTTGGTAACAGTCTGTCGTCAATCAAATGCCGTAAATGAAATCAGCAAAAACTATTTCGTCGCCAACAGGAATGGGTCACAATTTGATCAGGAAGAAAAAGAACGGTGGTCGTACGTGTTAGACGTTAACAAATGACAATGGCCAAACCGGAGACAGGCGTGATGAGAACAACACACGCTGATCACCAAAAGCACAGAGTTCTACTTGGAGAAGAGGTAGAACAGCAGACGTTGCAGCAGCAGACGGGAGAAGCCAAGCACAGTCTGAACATTGCCAAGATGAAGACTTCTCCTCGGCCTCTGTCCCTCTATCCGGGATGGCGACATGCAGACGGACCCCCCACATGCCTGGCTGGGAGGGGACGGGAGTCTGGAGGAGGGGATAGGATTTGGGGGTGGGGGTGTTGCTGGGCGGGGGGTCTGGGGCAGCACGGCCACCCGGGGCTTTGATGTGTGTGCGCAGGCCAGACCTCCCCACCGAGCCTCCTTTTTCCCGCATTAAATTCTCCGCCAGGTTTGCCCAGCAATCAGACGTACGCAGTGACTGGGAGCGGGACAAGTCTCGGGGCTTAGCGCGCCATTGTGAGGGGACGGCGGCGCGCTGGCAGTCACTGGCGTCCAGGGCCAGGCAATTAGCAGGCAGGCCCTGCCGGGACCCGCCAGGCCGAACTGTCCTCCGCGCAGGGGAAACACAAAGCTCCGAAGATGAACAAGCTTCCCTGCTACTAGGGACAAAATATGCGTTGATCTTGTCATGCAGGTGGCATAATTTCGTCTTTAGATGGGTTCCATGCAGACTTTGATTATGCTGAGATGGTAGAAGAACTTTCCCACCTTGATGAAGACAGTGTGGTTTGTGAAACTGTCCCTAAAATTAATATGTGGCATTTCCTGAAGCATGGTGTCCTATGCTTTTCATTAGACCCTTCTCAAATATAAAACAAACCTATCTGATATATTGTGTCGTCCATTTCGAACTGGAAACAATTCAAAATCTGGATAACGTTTGGTAAAAGTTTCGTTGACAAAACTACTTCACCAACATAAACCTCGTCAATGAACTATTCTTCTGTCATTAAACAATCGTACAGAAATCGACGTACATAATTAAACGTGCTAGTCATACACGTTTTTAGGCTCGTGTGGCTAGGTGATTCGTTTCAATCAAAACTGAACCAAGTGTAAATTTGCTGAAATGGTAATGTAATGATTCATTAATTAAAGATTTAAAATACACACCTATAGCGACTGAACATAAAGGAATCTTTATTTACGGGCAGTAGCAATCTTAAATCACATCTGCATGAAATAATAAGATAACGCTTTATTAATAACAAATTTCGTGACCCGATGGCTTTAGCTGAGGGAAAGAATGTCATACACACAGTGGTAAACACTGTCTTTGATCAGAGTAATTTTTCCGATTCTGTTTTCTATGCCAATATTTTCACTAGCAGAAATAGAGATGGTGTGTGTGTGTGTGTGTTGTGTGTCTGCCCACTGAATTCTAAATACAAAACTCTTTCTGAAACGTTAGCATTGTTATGCATACTTACCGTATAGATAAATGTTGCAATGGTTATTAAAAAAGAGTCACCACTGCTCTCTTATAAATCAAATGAGGTAGATTTCCATATATGGGCATGCCACAGCTGTGAGTCCCCTGCGTCGAGGATGGTGGTTTTGAGAGCTCCGACACAGGCAGCATCCGTCCCAACATGACTGGCCAATCAGAGCCTGCAATCACGACGAGGCTAATCGCATTGCATTCTGGGAACGCGTTGACAGATTCCTGTGTAAGCCGTGGGCACACAGGGGGAAATTGTCCACAACGCGATGTAGGCTGGCGCTCTTGTAGGTGGCAGCCTTGCCTTGCCTTAGGCCAGACAGATGCCCAGCCCGCCACGGAAGGGACTGGCCTATACGTACATCCTGGCCTAGACATTCTAGAGTCTGATCTACTCCTAGACATACAGGGTTTGGCCAAGCCATTTATTCAAGATGATTTATAATGCGGCCTTTTGCCTAGTCATTTACGAATAATCTGGCGTAGATAAAGAGTTTGGCCTTAACACGTGTTCTGGCCTATAGACGTTACAGAGTGTGGTCTAGCCATTATTTCAGGACTAGGTTTACAGGGTCTGGTCTACACAACTATTCTGATCCAGACATACAGCGAATGGCCTAGACATTCACTTTGGCTTCTACATAGCGGAGCCTGGCCGAGACGGATATTGAAGCCTAGGCGTACAAGTTAGACCTAGACGTTCAATCTAGACCAGTGTACAGAGTCTGGATCAGACACACTGAGTCCGACCTTGACTGGGTCTATTCTCACCCAAACTCATGCAGTCTGGCCCAGACAAATGATAGACTCTGGTCTGGACGTACACTCTGGACCAGACCTACAATCTCGCCTGGACGAAAATCCTTGCCCACCCAAATAGAGTCTGGTCTGGCTGTACATTTACTTTCTGACTTGGGCATTATTGAGTCAGGTCTAGACAATTAGTCCAGCCAAGATATTTTCTGGCACAAACATATACGAGCGTCTAGTAGGCATAAATCAAAGATTACACGTATATTCTGACACAGTTTCTGGCCTAGACTAGACATAATTTATGTCCAAAACATACCGAAATTGGACTTAACATGCGTTCTGGCTTTAAAATAATCTAGCTTAGACGTAGAATCTGGCTGAGAAAGAGACCAGTGCAAGCAAGCACGCAGGGACGGGCGTAGACATATAAGGATTGATCTAGACACACAAGGAAACGTGTAGACAGGCACAGACTGACCTAATTAACAAAATTTTGCCTAGACAAACCTAAGCCATTTAGAGACTACTGTTGATGAGAGAACCAGTCCATGCACCCTACGACCGGCTTAGGTGCACAACGCAAGGCCAGGATATACAAAAATTAGCCTAGACACACCAAGACAGGCTGAGACGTAAAAGTACGAGCCTAGACAGGCCGGGAGAGGCCGAGCCAGTAAGAGAATGACTAAAATGACGCAGACGGGCCAAGGCATACATGAACTGGCATAAGCATAAAATGCTTAAAGCCTGGATTATAAAAAAGAAGAACCTTAAACACACAAAGACTTGCCTATGTCGAAACATGCAAGGACTGGTCGAGGCACTAAAGATTGATCCTGCCTAACAAATGATGGCTGCAGTGCTTACAAGTAGCCACTTTGTATAGGGACAAATACAAATAGATACAAACAGCTTCTATATACGATAACAGGCCTCACCATGCAAAAGCTGGTTTTGATTTGCGAGCATTGGATTAGACTATAAAGACTGGGTCAGACATGGGCGGGCTGAACTAGACAAACGAGTTAAAATATTTTAAAATAGCGAATTAAATTAACCTAAACGCGCGGAAGTGGTCTGGACAAAAAAAGGAAAGTATTTGCACATGTTGTGGCCAGGCGCGTTCATACAGAGCTGGCCTAAACATAGCAGTGTAGATGTTCAAGAACTGATATGAAACCACAATGAGTGTGCAAGGACTGGTACAGGAATTGAGCTAGACGTACTGGCACTGAAGTAGAAGTGTCGGTAGGATATACAAAGCGCTCGTAACTTAGGAGGGCTTAGAGATGCACACACACACACACACACACACACACACACACACACACACACACACACACACACACAGAGACACACACACACACACACACACAGACACACACACACACACACACACACACACGCACTCACACACACAGACACACACATACACACACACACACACACACACACACACACACACACACACACACACACACACACACACACACACACACACACACACACACACACACACACACACGAACACACGAACACGCGCAAGCGCACTCACTCACACGCACTTACACACCACACACACACACCACACAAACACGCACGCACTCACTCACTCACACACCCACTCACTCACACACCCACGCACTCACGCATGAGAGAGAGAGAGGAGAACGAGTTTATTGTCTAGGCCTGCAGCCCATCACATTTTGTACAAAACAGTTTTACGACATACTCGTAGTAGGGTACTATCGCTCTATATGCTGTGCCTCAGTGATTATTTGCAATGACCAGTATACGCTGAGAGCGCTTACGATTATTCATTTGCGGCGATCCCTGCTCATTCGAGAAAGAAGGCATTTTGCATATCTTGCTATGTTGCCTCCCTTCTCTTTAACGGATGGAAAAGGTAAGTGGCGACCCCACTTATCACAATGGTATCTCCATCACAGAGGAGTTGTACAAATGAGTAATCTATTTCCTCTCTGACGTATGGTATAAGGTATCCGATGCGCAAATCAGACAGCACTGTACAATGTAAGAAAAAATGCCTTTCTTCTTCTTTCTCCCTACAATTGGGACACACAGTTTCAGAATTATCTTGGCAGTATCTATTCCAATTCCCATTGAAAATCTGAGCATGCAGTCTCTGAAGTTGTTTTGGTCCCGCTTTAACAAGTATCTTTCTGCACCAGAAACAAGCTCAAATTCTTTGTATGGTGTATATCTTGGACTCGTACCTAACTTAAGCAATATCTTAGGGTTCAGCTATTATTCCATTTTCTATATTGTTTCAAGCATTCACTGTGTCAATGTTTTGGCGGGAACAAACCTAAGCTTTGCAATTTGAGACCGGCTTGAACCTGTTGTTCCCAAAATTACCGATTATGCAATCATGAAGTTGATTGGTTAAGGATGGTTGCGCATGCACAGTGAGTAACTTCTCAGTCGGAAAACGTCCGTAATTTTCCTAGCAGTTTTGTCTACATCGAAATTCTCATCCTGCACCAATTCAATAACATCGTACCTATACAACTTGTCCCTTAGATTATCGACATAAGTGCGCAGATTGATTTCACCAAATAATTTTTTTTTGGACTGATTCATTACATGACCCAATTTTATGAGACCCTGCTACACATTCAAAAACTGCTTCAAGTCTCATGTGTGGGGATAAAAATAATAGTCTCTTCCACATGCAAGGAGCGAAAACATTGTACACTATCTGCTGAGACTATCAGGAAATTTGTAACGCTGCTTCCGCTAAAACTAACATGAGTAAATTTTCCTGATGCTTCATTCCATTGTTCAGTTCAGTTCAGTTCAGTCTCTTAACCCTGAGATGGGTTGTTAAGGCACCACTGAATACTTTCGGACAATCTTCCTCCATCGATCTCTATCCTCTGTGGCTCGCTGTGAGTCAGCAAAGGTCAAGCCTGTCCACTCTTTGATGTTGTCTTCCCACCTCTTTCTCTGCCTGCCTCTCCTTCTCCCACCTGGTACGGTACCTTGCAGGATGGTCTTGGCCAGCCCACTGCTTCTTGACACGTGACCGTACCACTTCAGCTTTCTGCTTTTCACGATTGAGAGCAGGTCTTCGTACTGTCCAAATGCTCTCCTGATCCTGTTGCTGACTTCCTCATTCGTGACATGGTCTTTATATGAGATGTTCAGAATCTTGCGGTAGCATCTCATTTCCAGGGCTTGTATCCGTCTCTGTAGTTCAGATGTTCCATTGTAGTTCCATTGACCGTTCAGTATAGTCGAATCATACGCTATACAGAGTAACAGCATCAGAATAACGCAGCTCACTCGTTGTCTGACATCATATTACTAAAATCACTGACCACCACATTACTCTTTCCTGTTCTGGCATTCAAATCACCTCACAGCATGACGGCAACATCTCCATTTTTGTCTATCATATCTCTTCTGCAGTTCCCCAGCATATTTATGCCTTTTGATTCATAGCTTAGCTAATAATAAAGTGATCCTGCGGGTGATACATAAATGTTAAAAAGGAGAACGTCTCTCTCAACACCAAATACATTTCCACTGACTTTAAGCACAATACAATCATAATTACACTCTAGCCGAATGAAGTACTTTTCAATACTTGTATGAACTAAGCAAAGAATACCACCAGATCTACGACCACGAGTAGACAGCTTTTTGCTGGCAAAATATAGGGCACAAACTCACTGAAACGGTCATATAACTCTAAGTATTCAGCGAAAGTTTCACACAAGCATAAATAAATGAAAATGATTGCAGAGATTGGATAAACTCCGGGTCATCAAATTTAGTAAGAATACCATCTACATTCCAAATTAACATCCTAAAGGTGGGCGAAAGTTCAACCGCATGTGGGGTACCTTCAACAATGTTGTCTGGATGGGCCCGGCCACACCGCTAGCTGGCACTGCCACTTTCCGCCCTCGAAACAGAGCGAGTGTGCGGGCGGGTGTGCGGGCGGGTGTGCGGGCGGATGTGTGGGCGGGTGTGCGGGCGGGTGTGCGGGCGGCTGCTTTCAGGCGGCTGCCTGGGTTGCCTGGGCTGTCGTGGCTCTCTTCGGACTTCCTTGTGTAGCATGCCTCCTTTGAAGTAGGCAAAGAAGCCTTCTTGTCGCGCTTGATTCACCTCATCTCTCTGTCTGGCCGTCAAGTCGCTTGACACCCCGATATTCATCTCCCGGAGTCCTTTCTCTTCTGCAGTACAGTCAGTTTGTCAGACGACCTGGCCATACAAGCAATCAAAGGGCGAACTTTCCCTGCAGCTCGCCGCCCTACGCGATGTGCTCGCACTATGTCATTTTCTTGCATGGGCGTTTCGAGCACTTCATTCACCACTTCCAGCACTTTCTGCACGGACTCTTCGTGTCCTTCGCCTTCCTCCACCCCGTGCAGCAGAACATTGTCACGGCGGCTGCGCCTCTCCTGTTGCTCCACGCGATCACTCAAATCCCCCAACAGAAATTCGAGTCCGTCCTGTCGGTCTTCCAAATTGACAATATGTTCTTTCACACCGTCAATCTTTTCCCCCACTTCAGCTATTCCTTTCTCCACCTCCAACACTTTCTCCATCACACCTTGAAATTCTCTCCTCATTGCAAATATTTCACTCTTCATTTCATGGGCAAGTTTCGTCCTAGAGTCCTCTATTCGTTCATACATTTCTTTCATCATACACTCCATGTCTTCCTTTTCCAGTGGCCCGGGGTTACTTTCTATGTCCATCGCTAGCAACAGCAGGGCCGATCTGTCAAAGGAATAGCCTGTGGAGCTTGGCACAAAGACAAACGGTGCTGGTGCTGTCGCAGAGCAAATATCCGTACCTCGCATAGCAGACAAAAAGCTAGTTGCACAATGCGATGTCAGAGCAGCATGCAGGCAGTGAGCAGATCCCACCACCGTGATGGCGATAGCAAGGCAAATCATCATCCTAGCTGCAATTTGAATTCTGCGATCTTTTTTCAGGATTGTAGGACAGCTTCTGCTGCGTCGATGAGAGTGCGCCTTTCCGACACGCGTATCGATAATAATAATAATAATAATAATGAATAGCATTTGTATAGCGCACTTCTGTACAACTCAATGCGCTGACATAACCACATTCACACGCAACTTCAT